>CALYDD020000352.1:0-62524 GCA_944472135.2 Trichobilharzia regenti | reverse complement strand
CCACAACTTACAATCTTCAACCTGTGAAGGGTTGAAGGCGTACTGGTATAAGTCCTGCGATTCTTCAAAGGAATTCCATCAAGACATGATCCACGAGTTTGTGTGCACTATTTGTATATATGTGTGGTGTGTCTTCTCAATTTGTGATTTTGGATTAATTGTGTTTACTCGCTGTTTTCGTACCTTGTTGTTATCGCGTAATTTTGTTTAAATTTTCGTCGTGATTACTTCTGCAGCTTTTTCCAGTCTTCTACATCCGTGAATGAATTGATTGATGTGAGAGACAGCAGATGGGTCGTATACGCCGGGGAGGCTATTGCTGAGAATGAAATGCATACGGAGATAATTGTTAGCCGTGGTCCTACACGCCGGGGAGCGGGAGTGTAGACGACTGAGGCTTGCATACGTCACCGTTACTAGAATTAAGGCAGAATGAGTGACAAGCGATCGCAGTGATAATTGGTAGTGAGTAGATAAGAGGATGTGCGTAGAGCATCATGAGGTGCTGCTATGGTCACGTTGAGTTCTGCAAGAGTCATTCTAGCAAGTGGCGTTTGTGTTGCAAGATGTCAAGAGGATGCCTTTAACTGGAAGTCGTAGTTCGTTCGTTGTGTAGGATTATGCTGTGGGTATGCCTGTGGCGTGTTCGCTTTTCTGTTTGTTATCCATCTCAGCTTTGTCTGTGTGACCCAGGTTCTAGCACTGAGATCGAAGTCAATATGTATTGGTCGTGATGCAAAAAATTGATGGATCCCTATTTTACGGGGGATTGTCAATGTAGTTGAAGATTGAATGATCAATTCATGGTTGTTTGCTCATACGCAGCTTCCCCAATTTTCGCGGTGGCATCGATACACCAGTCATCGTCTCATCGGTCGCTGTTCAGAAAGAATTCAGGAGACAACCGTCAGAAGTAATATTGTGATTTATTATTGTAATATTTGCTCATAGACCTTAGTTGTTAAGCTTAGTTATAACATTGATTATATGTTGGTGTTAGAATAAATAATTCTTGAGTCACCAAACTGGGTTCTGGTTTTTGCGTCCATTCGTACTAAGCGTTTCTGAGAAGCTCCTACGAACAGCGTGAGGCCCAGCGCAGCAAGAGATGGGCATTGACGGTTTACGAGACGTGGCTGACAAATTCCTTGAGTTGGAATCTATTGTTTACATTTTATTGATTGATTCCCATAATTTTTGCTGGTTCGATTGGCTAATTAACACTGTAGTTCTCGCTATATTGAAAAGAATTGTTTTAATAATCATGCTTGAAGCATCTAAACTCCACAAGTACTGATAACAAATAACACATGTTCAGAGTTGATATTAGAAAGGTTTTCTTTCCTACGAAGTCAAAACAATTTAGAGAACATAGCAGGAGAGTTCAAAAGCCAAGAAGAAATCACAATGCTGTTGAGTGCTGGTTCTCACACCGAGTCATAAACTCTTGGAACCGACTCCCAGAAGAAGTGGTCTGCAACCTCAACTGATTCATTCAAGAAGGGTTTTGACAGCCACAGAAATTTACTAGAGAAAGACTAACATAGGCTCCAAGCCTTCTATCCTCAACCAATAAATCTGAATCTGAAATCTTAACAACGAACCATACTAATTTATGAGGGTTAATGAAACTACTTTGGTGTATAAATTTCGCTAGGTGCAGTGGGGTTTTGAACCCATGATCCACCAGTCAGAAGTGGAGCACCTAAGCCAACAAACCACAAATTTACAACTAGAAAACTAAAGTACATGACTTTACAATGTACTCCTTGAACTGCCCTTCTCTTAGATGTGCCTAAACTGATGACGAACATTGTTCATAAAGGCGTATCACACTTCATTGCCGCGTTCACGTTATGCTAGCATCATATAATGATGTTGTAGCCATGTAACTTAAATAAACCAATAGTTAGCAGAGTATGATGTCAAGACTATTTACACCATGCTTTCTTGTCTTTATCATAATTTTTAAGTGAACTTTTAACTGTTACTCGGTACTTGAGAATAATTTGTGCAGCATTCAACTAAACTTTTCGTTACTTGCCGACACCCATGCTCACTATAAGTCTAAACTAATTCTGACCTATGTGTTGATAATGCTTTTTTGTGGTAAATGAATATTTCATCTACCTACAATGAAGCTACGATGTATTAAAACCAAAATTGGATATCATGATTGTGAGACCTATATGCGTAGCATTATTCATTGCAAATGAACGTTGTCAGCATAGGAATTATATGCTTTCCCGTTGTATTTCCTTTATAAATGCATTTATTAATGATACTTGCACTTACTTATTTCATTACTTTTTAATGGTTCACATTGGCACTTTTACTTTTATAAAACAGCCAATTAACAAACATATATATGTATTTATACTAAGTCTTTTTAGGTGTCTATGCGACTAGTATATTTATTGTTTAAAGAGTAGTTATGGAAGTTTTGCGTGTTCTTTAGGTACATAAGTAGACCAATAATTGATCCGTTCCAGAAATAAATAGTTTCAGATTTATTGCAACCTTGATACTCCTGCAACGTCCTCAGATGTTGACATGGGAGGAATTCATTGAATTCAGCAAATAAATCCTCTGGTATATCATTTCTATCCTGAGCTGTTACTTGATCGTGTCTGCAAAAATGGCATGCATGGCATGTAAATTTATATGTTTATATGAAAATATACATTATTATTATTATTATGTGTTGGCAGTTATGCCCATAGCGTGATAAAACGGTCCTGGGGATCGCGACCTTAGCTGCAACTCGAATGACAATCTAGCCAATCATAAGCGAGTAAGTCACTTGTTTATCTCATTCGCGGTCACTCAAAATTGCGACCGTCTACAGGCTGCCTCGGGATAGGATAGAGGCACAAATCAGCTGATTTCTGCAGTTTTAAGGTGTTATCGTGGCGTTGTGTTTGGGCTATTCCACGTTGTTTTTACTAGTTTTTTCGACAGAAGTGCTCTTTAAAAATCGTATTTTAACGAAAAAAAGTGTAAAAAGTGAGAAAAGTGGTCTTTTTTAATGTGTTTACAAAATGCTCTCTTTTTATGGAATTGAAATACTGAGGTGCATAAGAAATGTCAGAATTTGTTGAAAAATGTCAATTATGATATAAAATGCAAAATAACTCTAATTGTTTCAGTGTATTTTACGTAAATGATTAGGAGAGAGTTAAATATCTAGGTAATTATGATTTCATTATGTTTACATAATTTCACAGTAATAAAGGAAACTGAGTTGGTAATTTCGTCAGATGACGGTGAATAAACAGTCATTTAACTGGTAGGTACTGTGTTTCAAGTAATTTATTTCGCCCATCATTTCCTGACTGAATTTTTGTCATTTTTAATTTCCAGGTTACGGTCTTCAATCCCGCAATCACTCAATACATTTATGCATTCCAGTGGGGTTAAAAAGAAAAATATTCGTGTAATTGATGAAATATTTGTGATATTATGAATGTATTTGTCGAAATAAACATTGTTTTAAAAATTTTGCACCTTATTCGTACACTAATAATACTTACTGTTTGTCAAGTTGCAAAGTGATGCTAGCGTAGAAGACATAATATTGGTAAAGTGCCATATTTACACCTGGTTGAATTTAGACACGATGGGGGTACTGTTATCGCTTTCGCTAGTAAACCTTAAACAGGCGATATGCACAACAAAAGCCTATCTAATGCGTTACAGTATTTTATGATAACAAAGTAATCAATCAAATTTAGTGACGTAATCAGCCAATGCACGAGTCTGAGTGTTAATGTGATCATGTAAGAGCCTATTGATACGAAATGATAGCACAAGAAGAGTAATGTAGTCATCTCTTTATTATGCAATGATTTCCTTTGAGGTAGTGGTGTTAAACGCAACATAAGAATAGCAGACTATTTGTGATAAATAGGATATACGTTGCATAGTGCGCATGAAGTGCCTAGACTACCACTACAAGTCGTGTACGTATAGGACCTATATTTGCTAGGTTATGTTTCGTTATTACACATGTTTGACGGCTACTTTCTTAACAATCGCGAATACCAATATTGTACGCAACTGAAACGCTTTACGCAAGGCTTAATGATGCATTGAGGAAATAGTAATATTTTAAGACTGACGCATTTCACATAAGTATTAATACGTTGCCTACCATATTCTCGTTAACTCTGCAATGTCCTCAAAATGATAAGTGAAAGAGACAAAGTTAGTCGACATAAATGCATATATTTGTAAGGAAAAAATAATCAATCAAGTTAAAAATGGCTCAGAATGAAAGAGTACATATCTACACTAAAGAGAGTTACTAACAATCCAGTGAAAAAATCGCAGTTGTAGAGCTTTTTTATAGCTGCATCATAGTCATCACAAAGTCCACCAAACACTCTATCCACGACATCTGTATCAGTTTGCCTCCGTTGTTAGTGGTGTTGAACCAGTCTTTGCAGTTTTCGTCACAACCACATCCGTTCGCAGAAACTGGATGTGAACTTTTCAAGCAGAGATTGGGATTGTATTCCTTCGAATGCCTTCAGCCATATTGAGAAATATCTGAGGATGTATACATTTCAGGTAAATTAATCTTACCTCTGGTGAACAATTCCTATTCTTAGCCACAGTGAATATGTGAACAAAGCAAGGAACAACCACTGAGTTTGTGAAATTCTATAGACTACTCGTCCATATATTCCACGATATATTTCAGGAATTGTGTAACTTCCAAACCACCTGTCACATTTTCTCTTCTATAAAAAGCAAATAGGTGACTCTAAAGAATAGCGGCCCAAACCGAAACGACCTTCGAACAAAAAAGTGACCTTGAGCAAGGAATCAGCTGACTGTATCATTTTCGGAAGTAATCATGGATGTTTTCGACTACTGTTTGGATAACGGACTCATAGCTTTGTCGAAAATTTGCCAGTGCGGAGGAGTTATGCATATACAAATATAAGCAGAGGCCATCGATGGCTTTGTATACAGATGTATTGAGTGCCGAAGGAGGAAATCGGTTCGAGATGGTTTGTCGTTGTTTTTTAGTTTACAGATCCCTTAGGAACTTTTTTCTCTAGGTCTAAACTACCTTTGACGAAAATCTTAATGATATGTAACTTCTGGGTCCTCAAAAGACCAGTTACAGCTACAGCTCACGAAACAGAAAATTCAGAGGTGTCGGCAGTGCAGTGGTACAATTACTGCAGACATGTTTCCTCGTGGAAAATGAACAGTCTGACTCAAGTTCTTGGAGGAGTCGGTGTAATCGTACATATTGATGAAACTGTATTGATAAAAAGGAAATATAACCGGGGGAGATTACAATCCAACCAGCAGTGGATATTGGGTATATACGACACAACACTACGAAAAGAGTATATAGAGGCGATTCCCAATCGCAGTGCAGGTGTATTATTGCCTATTATTCAGCGTTTGGTGCTGCCTGGGACGACTATTCACACAGATGAATGGAGTGCCTACCGTCAATTATCCAATCATGGGTATATTCATCATGTCGTCAATCACACGGTTGGTTTCAGGAATCCTGTGGATGGAACGCACACTAATTCCATCGAAAGTTTATGGAGTCGTCTGAAAAGACGGATAAGAGCTGTTAATGGATCAAGAAATCCAATGATTTACAGTTATCTAGATGAATTTATGTATAGAAACTGGTTTAATATGACAATGAAGACTCCTATGAGAAACTGGGAGGTTTTTTTGCAACATATACGCGAACGTTATCCTTTGTAACTATTTATTATGACTGCATTACTTATATATAAACCGTTTTTTACAATTATGCGCCTTTCATTTTGAGCCTTCGCATTGGCCGAAGTTGTCCCTGTCAAGGTCATTTTTGCGTTGAAAGGTCGTTTCGGTTTGGGCCGCTATTCTTTAGAGTCACCAGCAAATATTATACACGTGACTCCTATCCATCCGTTACAATTAACCGAAAGAGATAAAATCTTCAAACTTTATACTTCTTTGATTAAGTTACTCAGTAATATTCTCCTTGTAAGGGGATCTAATGCTTCTCATATCTGTGAAATTAATAAGCATGTTAACTTGGTCCCTTAGGCTAGAAAATATAATGTCTATCCGCTTTTATTATTGCTATTCCAAAGCCTGCTTCAGTAACGTAAGGCACGTATTAGCCGCAACGTTTATGCCAAGGGAAATCTACCAATCACAGCTTGCATAAGTGACCTTCAAGTGCTCAGCCTCTCCATAAGCCGTTTGTGCCGCTATCCTTTCTCAGCGGATAGACATTATATTTTTTAGCTTAAGGGACCAAGTTAACATGCTTATAAATTTCACAGATGTGAGAAGCATTAGATCCACTTACAAGGAGAATATTACTGGGTAACTTAATCAAAGAAATATAAAGTTTGAAGATTTTATCTCTTTCAGTTAATTGTAACGGATGGATAAGAGTCACGTGTATAATATTTGCTTTTTATAGAAGACAAAATGTGACAGGTGGTTTGGAAGTTACACATTTCCTGAAATATATCGTGGAATATATGGACGAGTAATCTATAGAATTTCACCAACTCTATGATTGTTGCTTCTTATGTTCACATATTCAGTGTTGCTAAGATTAGGAATTGTTCACCAGAGGTAAGATTAATTTATCTGATATGTATACATCCTAGGATGTTCCTCAATACGGCCGAAGGTATTCGAAGGAGTACAATCTCAATCTCTGCTTGAAAAGTTCACATCCATTTTCTGCGAACGGGTCTGGTGGTGACAAAAACTGCAAAGACTGGTTCAACACCACTAATAACGGAGGCAAACTGATACAGATGTCGTGGATAGAGTGTTTGGTGGACTTTGTGATGACTATGATGCAGCTATAAAAAAGCTCTACAACTGCGATTTTTTCACTGGATTGTTATTAACTCTCTTTAGTGTAGATATGTACTCTTTCATTCTGAGCCATTTTTAACTTGATTGATTATTTTTTCCTTACAAATATATGCATTTATGTCGACTAACTTTGTCTCTTTCACTTATCATTTTGAGGACATTGCAGAGTTAACGAGAATATGGTAGGCAACGTATTAATACTTATGTGAAATGCGTCAGTCTTAAAATATTACTATTTCCTCAATGCATCATTAAGCCTTGCGTAAAGCGTTTCAGTTGCGTACAATATTGGTATTCGCGATTGTTAAGAAAGTAGCCGTCAAACATGTGTAATAACGAAACATAACCTAGCAAATATAGGTCCTATACGTACACGACTTGTAGTGGTAGTCTAGGCACTTCATGCGCACTATGCAACGTATATCCTATTTATCACAAATAGTCTGCTATTCTTATGTTGCGTTTAACACCACTACCTCAAAGGAAATCATTGCATAATAAAGAGATGACTACATTACTCTTCTTGTGCTATCATTTCGTATCAATAGGCTCTTACATGATCACATTAACACTCAGACTCGTGCATTGGCTGATTACGTCACTAAATTTGATTGATTACTTTGTTATCATAAAATACTGTAACGCATTAGATAGGCTTTTGTTGTGCATATCGCCTGTTTAAGGTTTACTAGCGAAAGCGATAACAGTACCCCCATCGTGTCTAAATTCAACCAGGTGTAAATATGGCACTTTACCAATATTATGTCTTCTACGCTAGCATCACTTTGCAACTTGACAAACAGTAAGTATTATTAGTGTACGAATAAGGTGCAAAATTTTTAAAACAATGTTTATTTCGACAAATACATTCATAATATCACAAATATTTCATCAATTACACGAATATTTTTCTTTTTAACCCCACTGGAATGCATAAATGTATTGAGTGATTGCGGGATTGAAGACCGTAACCTGGAAATTAAAAATGACAAAAATTCAGTCAGGAAATGATGGGCGAAATAAATTACTTGAAACACAGTACCTACCAGTTAAATGACTGTTTATTCACCGTCATCTGACGAAATTACCAACTCAGTTTCCTTTATTACTGTGAAATTATGTAAACATAATGAAATCATAATTACCTAGATATTTAACTCTCTCCTAATCATTTACGTAAAATGCACTGAAACAATTAGAGTTATTTTGCATTTTATATCATAATTGACATTTTTCAACAAATTCTGACATTTCTTATGCACCTCAGTATTTCAATTCCATAAAAAGAGAGCATTTTGTAAACACATTAAAAAAGATCACTTTTCTCACTTTTTACACGTTTTTTCGTTAAAATACGATTTTTAAAGAGCACTTCTGTCGAAAAAACTAGTAAAAACAACGTGGAATAGCCCAAACACAACGCCACGATAACACCTTAAAACTGCAGCGATCAGCTGATTTGTGCCTCTATCCTATCCCCTATCCGCTTTTATTATTGCTATTTCAAAGCCCGCTTCAGTAACGTAAGGCACGTATTAGCCGCAACGTTCACGCAAAGGAAAATCTACCAATCACAGCGTGCATAAGTGACCTTCAAGTGCTCAGCCTCTCCATAAGCCATTTGTGCCGCTATCCTTTCTCGACAGGCTGCCCGCTTGGTGAGCTCATCTTCTTCTAGATTTAGGTTATAAGGATAGAAGGTTCTTCTTGCCTATATTAATCCTTGAGATATGTATCTCTACAGAGGAGCATTTTATCCGTCGGCTGTATAACTGACAATACATACTATAGGAGCCCAGGAGAGAAAATCCAATATCCTCCCGCTTTGAAAAAGGAGAGTGGCATTTTTTACGTTGTGAAGTAAATTCTGCTTTTGTTGTTTAAACCACATCAGAAGCTTTTAGTTCACTTTAACTGATTTATTTAGTTCAAGTGTTGTCTGTTTTATTCACATTTTGTGTTTTGGTTGGTATTTACCTAGCTGTCACACGTATATATAAGTGTGTATTTGTTTGGCATTAACCTCACTGTTTTGACGTATATATAACTGTATAGTTGTAACAAATTAAAATTATGGCCCCAACTAACAATTGTGGTCGACCGGACTGCCACTTTCCGGTGGATGATGGGATGCAGTGTGACAACTGCAGCCTTTGGTTCCACAAAGTTTGCACTGGTTTAACACCAGTAGCCTATAAGAGATGTTGCAAGCCATCATCTCCATGGCTGTGCAAATTTTGCAGCAACCCGTTAGATGTCCTCATCCAAGAGGCAGTAGGACTCTTGATGTCCAAGAAATTGTCGAAAGACATAGTTGAAAAGCCTGTACCAGAAACCTTCGCCAAGGATGGCGGTTCAGGACATAGTTGTAAGATTCAGGGTGCATCACCTCCTGAAGTCTCAGAAGCGAAAGAAGCACAAAATGCCCAGACATCTGTTGCTGCAAAGCGCAAAAGGCAACGGAAATCCAGAAGGGCAAGTAGTGCCAGCATGGCAAAACCAGCCTGTGAAATAGCAACGCCAAAGCGCAGCGTGTCTAGTGCACGAATGGCTTCTAGTCGCGGCGAAAACAGAGTGGGAGAAACGGACTCCACTTGGTTGCTGCCGAAAGGTAAGAAGCTAAACAAAACTAGGAAAGAAACAGTAGCCGAGTTTACCAACAAGGTCTCGACGACTGTTAGTTCCAGCAAAACTCAGAAACCCACGGACTCTAGTTACAGTATAATCATCTGGAACTTGGAGGAATCTAAGAACACAGATCCAGCTGCCCGACATGCAGATGATCTGAAGGCGATCAGCTCCATATTCCGGGAAATACTTCCCGAAAAAACAACTGGAGTACACGTACGAAAGGCTATCAGGATCGGAAAACGAAACCCTGATGCTACAGGAACTCCTCGACGACTACTTAAGGTAGTTTTAGGGAACGAAACAGAGAGGAGGACCATCCTCGACAACGCGTTCAAAGTCAACGACAAAAGTCTAAAAATAAGGCCTGATTGGCCTTTGGAAGATAGAATCAAAAGAAGAGAAGCCGTGGCTGAACTAAAGGCCAGGCTAGAGAAAGGCGAGAAGGACCTCAAACTATTGGGTTTTCGGGTGGTGAGGTCTCGGAAACCGATGCTGCCGAGACCTCTCTTCATAAGCCGGGTGAACACGTAGGTGTTTCGGTGTGCTATACGAACGCATGTAGTCTTAGGAATAAGCTCGCCGAATTAGGAGAGTTATCTGAAAGACTACAACCTGATGTAATTGCTATCACTGAGACGTGGTTGTTAGTGGGTGTAGACTTAACTCCACTCATACCTGGGTATATCTGCATACGAGCAGACAGAGTAAGTAGTCGGAAAGGTGGGGGGGTTGCTCTTTACATCCGGGATGACATAGGGATCAGGTCAACGTTGTCAGAAGCTCATGACAGCGGCACCAGTGAAGCCGCAAGTTGCATCATTAACTTAAACAAAGGCACTTTAACGATCGGAGTTATCTACAGAAGTCCTGCTAGCCAAGCTGATGACTTCGTTCTAAATCACTTGAGGGCGTGGGGTAGTAGAAATAGGTGTCTGATTGTTGGCGACTTTAACGCTCCACATATTAATTGGGGGGAATTAAACTCCACTAGTTTGTATACCTGTTTCAATAGGGAGCTCACATTGACAGTGCTTGAATGTGCACTCGTGCAACATATGCATGCACCAACACGGTATCACCCTGAACATGATCCATCTACTCTAGACTTGGTATTGACACACCAGAAGGAGGACGTTGGTAACATTAGGTGCCTCCCGCCGCTTGGCAGCAGTGACCACATAGTCATTGCTTTTACGTTTAGGATTCATTCTCTCATGCACAGGCCAAAATCTGCTCGTCCAAACATTTGGAAAGCGGATATACAAGGAATCCGGAACGCAGCAACTGTGGTTGACTGGTCAGTTGATACAAGTCAGACTGTCGAGGAAGCTTGGGTAGGATTTAGGAATACACTAGATCGTGTCACTTCACCTTTTATACCTTGGTACACTCCTCGAAAGCCGTCGCATGAACCTCCTTGGATCACTAGTGAAATAAGGAGGTTATTAAGACGGCGAAAGAACTTATGGGACCAATTTGTTATGACAGGAAGGGAAAACTTCCAGAAAGACTACCGCAAAATTCGAAACCTCTGTAAGTATGCGATTAACAAGAGTCGTATAGAGTACGAGAGACGATTAGTACTAGATTGCGTTCATTACCCAAAAAGGTTTTACTCGTATATTAAACGTAGGACTAAAACTAGCAGTGGTATACCGTCACTCATAACCATTAGTGGAGAAGCGGCTGAGTCAGACGAAGGGAAGGCTGAAAACCTCTCTGAATACTTCTGTGACGTCTTCTCGTCTGATAGTACCACCCAGGGATATGGCGAGGTCACTGCCATCGCCACTCAGATGCCCTCAATTGTGGTAGAGCACACAAAGGTTCTCAAACTACTGTCTAAACTGAAGCCAGGTAAATCACCTGGGCCGGATGGACTCCACCCTAAGTTGTTACTTTCCTTGGCGGATATAATATATATTCCGCTTACGGAGATTTTCCAAATGTCTCTGACGCAGGCTAAGCTACCCAGGGACTGGAAGGATGCCATTATAAGCCCTATCTTCAAGGACGGGGATAGGCAATTGGTATCTAACTACAGGCCGGTAAGTCTGACATGCATTATTGCAAAGGTACTGGAAACTATTATAAGGGATCAACTATTAGCTTATGTTGAAACACATGGCTTGTTGGCTGTGGAACAGCATGGATTCCGACCAGGACGATCCTGCTTGACAAACCTACTATTGGCTAGGGAAGACTGGGTTGAGGCCAGAGATAGGGACCATCTGTTGGACGTGGTTTTTATTGATCTTAGCAAGGCGTTCGACAAAGTATCCCACTTAGGTCTCCTTAGTAAACTGAAAGGTTTCGGACTAGACCAATGCCTATGTGAGTGGTTTAGAGATTACTTAATGGATAGAAGGCAGAAGGTTAGAGTTAATGGTGTACTATCAGGATGGAAAGCAGTATCCAGTGGAGTGCCCCAGGGAACTGTATTAGGTCCATTGCTATTCCTATTATACGTTAACGAATTACCAGGGATTCTTTCTTCATCTTCATTATTATTTGCAGATGACATTAAGGTATGGAAAACTGTAAACAATAACGAGGATAGGTTGGCCCTACAAACTGATTTAGATAAATTAGCTGAGTGGTCAAGCCTATGGAGTTTGGAAATGAATGCTAGGAAAAGCGCGGTAATGCACTTAGGTCAGAAGTCTTATACGTCGTACTCCCTAGGGGATGCAGAACTACCTGATGTTAAAGAACAGAAGGACCTAGGAATCATTGTCAGCAACGATTTGAAAACAACTGCAAATTGCAATGCAGCCGCAGCTAAAGCTTTTCGAATGCTATGGGCAATTCGAAGGGCTTTCAAACGATTAGACGAGGGCATGTTCCAAATACTCTACGCAACATATGTCAGGCCTCATCTAGAATACTGCATACAAGCGACGAGTCCATGCTTCAAAAAGGAGGCACATATTCTGGAAAGAGTACAGAGAGTAGGAACAAAATTAGTTAGTGGTATCTCACACCTTCCTTATGATAAGAGGATGGAGCATTTAAATCTCTTCCCGTTATCATACCGAAGGAAGAGAGGCGACTTAATTTTAGCATACCGTATACTTAAGGGTGATTTAGGAACTGACATTTCTCTCCTTTTCTCCCCTTCTAGGATACATTTACGGGGTCACCGCAAAAAGGTGCTCAAACCAAGGACGATTAAAATACGTGCAGAATTTAGATTCTCTCACAGAGTGGTCAACGATTGGAACTCCTTACCTGATTCAGTAGTATCAGCTCCATCGGTGAACGCTTTCAAAGAGAAGTTAGATCTCTGCAGAGATATACTTTGCAAGGATTAACACAGGCCACAAGAGCCTTCTATCCTTATCATCTGAATCTGAATCTGAATCCTGATTACGAGCTAGTATAAACCAGTGATTTCTTTGAGCTCGCTTCTTGATTGTGAGGTATGTCAGTGGATTTATTTGCTGAATTCAGTGAATTCATTCTATGCCGAAGTCTAAGAACTTGGCATTATTAATGGTTCATCCAAAATTTCGAAGACGTGATAACTTTATGGAACTTCAAGTATCGCTTGACTATTATTTTCAGGGAACTGCTGATCAGCAGTCAGCTGACCTAGGTTAATCGGGATGGAAACAACTTGGATACTGCAGTATATTAGTACCTATATACACCCAGACCATATATATAGACATTCAAATCCGAATGTAGGCACCCAAGATCACAGTATGTACTATAATACATGCAGTCTTCCTGTTATCAGTTGGAATACATTAAGGTTTCATTCACTTTCAGGATTAATCTTGAGATCAGTTGGATTAAAGTAGTTGACGCCATCAGTATTGAGAGATGACAGCAATGAGAGTAAAATTAGGTGACAGATTTTACTGATATAGTTTTATAACTAGTGGCCGTCTAAGTTAATAATAGATCCGTTGTGACAATAATACCCGGTATTGTTGTTACTATTGTAATCATCATGAAGATAAACGCTGTTATTATTGCTGTTAACACTGTTATTATTTGCCATAAATCCATGGTCATTTGTGTTAGCATTCCTGTTCAAGCTTTGAAAACTACTGCATTACTTATTAAATAATTTAATCATTTCATAATGCTTCCATAGACCTGCTAGATGTCGAACAACAATAAATTATGAGGTCCCTTAAGCGAAAACTATTTAGCTACCCGTATATATTGCTTGTAAAGTGATTACTTGTAAATGCTTAGCAAGAAATTATCTGGAAAATTTTTTCATTCAGATCACACATTTATACTCAAGGGTAATGATGCTTTTCTTGAACTCTTGAAGAAACATGTATGTACTGTGTGCGCGGATGGAACAGTAACAAAGGACTGCTCATCTAAATTATCTGCACAACTGAAATCTATTTTTTTGTGTAATAAACACTTTCAGTGAATTTGTTTTCCTTCTGTTGTTATGCGATTGTGTTCTGCTGAGACGATAGATAACTGTAAACGTTTTATAATCGAAATACCGTCTTCGGGGTGTGGATTTATTTACTTTCTTTGGTAACCTGATGATCGTTTGATCAATAAACTCCGAACATCTATTTTTACTTAGTAATTCAATATTTTTTTTATCCTAGGAGCCTTAGTGTTTTACGTCTGGGCTACTCAGTTTGTTCAGAGAACTTTAAGTTACTAGAGTATCTGATACCAAGATCCACGACTGAGTTGAGCTTGGCTAGTTTTCGCCCATTTATTTCAAGAGTTAGGTCAATGTTACTGTTGCCAACACAAATCCAGCCGCATTTTTCAATGTTAAACTTTAGGCAGGATTCAGCACACCATGTTGCGAGACCACTTAGTTCAAGATGTATTTTAGTAACCATATCGCTTAATTCATGAGTGTAGCAGGAGTCGACGACTTCGGGGTCATCAGCATATAGGAATGGTGTGAAGGAACTTATCCCCAAGTTCCTATTGTTATGAAGACGCTTCACATCGACTTTTGGCGAGCTTACTAGCATGGAAATGTGTAGCACAACGAATACTTAACATATTTTTTAAAAATATTTTTCTCCAGTCTATTTGGTGGGTAGGCATCAATTGACCAAATGACCGGCTGTCTACAGCCTGCCTTGATCCTCACCCGAGCCTTTGACACAGCTTTGCTGTTTCTCGTATTGTCTGTATTGTATTTCTCGTATTGACGCACACTAACTGTGCTTTTGATGGCATTCAGCCACAGACACCTCCCAGTATGAGGTTTGTAAATTATGCCATTTTATGTTTGATATAGTACCTTATTCTAGGCGAATCCTGTGGCTTTAGATTTTACGCATCACTCTGAGTGTGGTTTAAGTAATGGTTTGGATTGTCACGGATTTCTTAGAAATTCACAGTCAGGTAGATTCATATGCTTTTCTGGTTTCTAAAGAAGGTTCATGCTGAATTTCACCTAGAATTGTGTACTTCGTTAGTAGCTAAATTTATTCTATGACTTACCCTAATAACGTATTTCCGTATGTCTGTATTTTTCGTGGCTGTACATATAATTCATGGGTAATCTGGTTTAATTTACAGATATAATGTCCACCAATACTTTTCAGTCCTTTTCCAGTTCGAACAAATTTACTGTCGCCCTTTGTGTTTTAAATCAGTGGGCGCTTGACTTTACTGGGAATACTCAACGTATTATCAAAAGTATTCAAATTGCCAAACGTTTGCAAGCTAAATATCGAGTTGGTCCAGAACTAGAGATTTCAAGTTATGGATGTGAAGATCACTTCCACGAACCGGATACATATACCCACTCATGGCAGTCTATTGCAAAGATTTTAGAAGAAATGAAAGCAAACCCTGAAATGCAAGATATTGTTTGCGATATTGGGATGCCGGTTTTACATGAAGGTGTAGCTTATAACTGCAGAATTCTCCTACTGAATGCAAAGATTTTGCTGATAAGACCAAAACAAGTACTTGCTGATGAAGGCTTACATAGAGAGACTCGCTGGTTTACTTCATGGCCTCATTATCAATCCATTGTTCACTTTGAGTTACCCGATTTTGTATGTAGAGTAACTCAGGATTTACAGTCGTCTACATTTTTTGGTGATGCAATCTTACGGTTTGCTGGAGACGGCTGTTCAGAGAATGTCCAGGTTGGCTTAGAAACTTGTGAAGAACTGTGGATAGGAACTCCACCTCATATTCGCATGTTTGCAGCTGGTGTAGATGCAGTCTTTAATGCCAGTGCTAGTCATCATGAACTTCGAAAACTAAATCGAAGAGTAGAACTCGTTAAGTGTGCAAGCAGAACAAATGGCGGAGGACTTTATGCTTATACAAATCTTAGAGGATGTGACTCAGGAAGGGTATGTTATGATGGCTGCGCGTTAGCTGCTGTTAACGGTCAGCTTATTTATATGAGCGAACAATTTGGATTTGAGGATGTGTCAGTTCATCCAATTACTGTCTCCCTTAACTCGATACGATCAAAACGAATTGCTAGCCGTTGTTTTGGACGTGCAGCTGTAGAAAAATCGGTTGCAAAGCTTGAAGCTACCGGTATCGCTCACAAGGATTACCCAGTGATTAAGGTACGGTCTTAGATTTAAAAAAAATTTAACATCAGTCTTATAAACCCTTCATTTCGAAATTGAATTTCTGTATGTTAGCTGTATTGATATAATGATTATAGACTGAGAGATTCTAGTTATGCTTCTAACAGACTAAGTGGATGACTAAAGCAGCGTAAAAAGTTGACCGAAAACTAATTAACTAATTTGTGAGAAATGGCAGATTATGATGTGATCAGCTGAGAAGGGATTTTTTCATTGACGTCTTACAAATTATGATTATTCTTGGAACCAAACTAGATAATCAATAAGACTGATAAACTAGCTAAGAAGTTGTAATTATATTTCAACATCCAATGAGATAATCCTGTTATTTATGTTCAGCGAATCAAAATGAAATCAGTGTAATACCTATGGCTTAATTCTCTTAGTCTTCAAACGCAAACTACAAATTGGTCGGTTTAAAACAGCTCCCGTCACTTAAGCGTGCAATAGGATAGTCCCGGTAGCCGCAATAAACTAGTGTAGACCTTGTGAGTCACATCAAGTGAGATTTAAAATCTTATTTTTTCATTCAGTAGTACACAGTAAATTATATCAAGATGGTAAACATCCATAGCACAGTAACTGGTTAGTTGAATTACTTCTGATAATTATGAAAGCAAAAATGCTCCCGAAAGTTATAACATCCTTATGAAATTTAATAGTGATTATATAATGCGCAGTTTTCTAGTAAGATTAAACGACAATAATACCTGTTAATGTGTGGAGAAAAGGTGTTATAATATCTTGGTAAATAATTGAATTTTTCAGTAGATATAAGCAACGTTATCCCTTTTTCTAATACTGTAGATTTTTCCATTCTATTTCTTGTCCCACTTATATACTTCGCAACACATATCCTGTGACGTTGTCTGTAGCCGGTAGATTAAATTCATTGATCACGTATTTGCTCATTAAGTAGTTATGAATCTCATTTTTCGTGAGTAAGCTACTAACACTATCCAGTAGTTGAAATTTTAGTAGATGGGAGGCTATTCAAGTAGATAACCAGTTGATTAAAAGATAACGAGTCAGTGAATTATTGAAACTCGCCTATTTCTAATCTCATTGCTAATGATTGATTGACATAACTGACCGGATAATTTGCATAGTTTCTTTCAACTTTTAAAGTGCCTCTTAGATAAGATTACTGGTTACAACCTACTGAAAACACTTAACGGTCACTAATTGTCGTTACGCCAATTTTAGAGGCCGTATACATTTTCATAAATTGTCAACCGATGATTATTTTTGTTGATTATTATTTCTAAAGACACATTTAAACTACTTTCTGTCTACAGGTTGCTTTCAATCTTTGTCATAGTGATTATTGGTTTGATCACTCCCGTGAAATAAAGATTGATACTCACATACTATCACCTGCTGAAGAGATTGCCTATGGTCCTGCATTATGGTTGTGGGATAATTTACGTCGGAGCAAGTCATCAGGGTTTTTTCTTTGCTTAAGCGGTGGCTTAGATAGTGCTTCAGTTGCATGCATTGTCTTCAGTCTTTGTTATCAAGTTAGTTTTCAGGTTGTTAAATGTGGTATTGTTTATGACATATTTTATCCATCAGTTTACATTTATGCACGATTCAGTTCTCATCCTAAGGACAAATAAATGCCTTCAGGTAGTAGCCTTAATAAGTAACTATCATCGTTCCTTCAAGATTCAGTTCAAAATTTTCAGGTACTCCTCTCTGACTATTTTCAACCATCACGTGAACTTACACCTACGCAAACAGATAGTGTAGGTAGAAAAGTTTATTTCTCGAAATGAATTTAAAACAAGCAACATGTTGATAAAGTATGATTTAATCTATTCGTCAAATTTCAGTAGAATTTGTCAACTGAATACAGAGTATTCAGTGTTATATATATAGTGAGAAATAAGTAAGGTGATAAGTAAGGAGTGGAAAGGATAAAAAAGACTGACAGTTAAGTTTATGGTTGGTTGGAGTTCAGTCACACAATCATAATAAACAATTAGTTGTCCGAGAAAGTACATGGTAATATTAAGAATTGTAGAATAAGTAATAATAGTAAAGCAAATCAAAACCGAGGTAAAAAGTTTTATTTTGATAACGATATTGACAAAGTTGGTTTTAACCAGGACAATAATAATGATAATAAAATGAAATAAAGTAGCAATATTAAGAATTAGAGAAGTAAAGGACTCTACCATGACAGGTTCAAAGTGACCATCGTCTTCTTTTGTACACAAGGACTTGATGTATGGTCCGTAATCCCACAAGCCTCTGCAATTGCAAGCATATTTCTGTTTATTTGTCTGTTGATAGCAGCATATAACTGATAGCGTCAGTATCATGTCCGTACTCTAGAAGATGATTTGTTAGCTAACTCTTTCGTATATTGGCTTTAGCATTTTTTCCAACCATTTGGACATATGTCTGACGATTCGAATAGACACCTGCCTTTCAGTACTATCTATGTAATTATTTTCACAAATTCAGTCAAATTAACATAGTTAAAAGTGTCGGGGATTGACAACAGGTTTTTCTCATATTGTTGAGGAACCCACTTGATGGTATTGGGCTAGATGAGTTTTGGAGTTAATAAACTCTTATAGCTTCGTCTAGTCTTCGTTTACCTATTTCTTGTACATCGTTTCCCCTAAATGATAGACTACCATATGCTGGCTTTTTTAAAACATTTGCGATGGTTTTATTGACTCACATTTCTTTAAAATACTCGTTGATAAACTACTCAGAAAGTCCATTCTTATATCAAATATTCTTCAGGGTCTTTATTTCGTTTTCATATGCGCTGCCTTGATAGACTTTTTGCTTTCTGTTGGACAAGGCCTTAACTAGTTTCTTTTTGTATTAGATGAGAACAAAGCTCTTAAAGTGTATGTACTATATTATCCACAATGAATTTCTAAATATGGACCTTCATACACTTCCAGGAGTCCTCTTCACCAGAGTTGCATCTGGGAATCTAATAATATCATATTCCTCATGTGCTGTTGTACAGTGAAGATTAAGGTGATGGGAATCGAGTATCGTCAATAAGTTTTATGCTTCTGATTTACTCTTAAGCAATGGAAATGCCATTTGCATATCTTTTTTACAATTCTGTCTATCTCAGTTTGTCGACTTCTAGGCCTGACAATAAGAAGTTTGCAAAAGGTAGCCCTCAGTGGATTCCCATTGCATTACTTTCGACGTGACTCAATAGCTGGCCACAATTGAAATTGTTCATCTTTACTGCATAAAATTAAAAATTTCCTCAAATCTATCGACAACCTCTCTGCAAATAAAGTTGATGATAGTCTCAATGACTGACACATTAGTAAACAGATTAGTAACATCAAAGCGGGGCAAAATGCGTAGTCGTTACCTTAGGATTAGCAGTCCTTATGATAAACTTCAAGGAATCAGAAACAGTGTATGTTCCAATTCTTTTTCATAGAAGCTTCAGTAATTCGCATTGTCACTGACATAATTTATGATATGGTGGATTTGCAATTGTGAGTATACGTTGTAGAAACACTCCTGACTTGTTCATTTTCATTTGTTCATATAATTTAGGGAATCGTCACCCTATCGGCTAAATATTTTTGAACGTGTCTTCGTCAATGGAGGTAACTTGTAGCCCAGGACACCACTTTGTAAAGTGATCTATTATCGTTTAAAAACATACTACTCATAATAAGTGCTGAGAATTCCACACTGTTTGGAATCAAACTATTAATTTAAAAATAATGACAATAGTAATTATTATTACAAAACAGAAAGATTGAGCGAATAAATATTTGCTTTTCAATTAGATCCTCATCTATGGCTCTACTCTAATAAATATATACCATTTTTATTACAGTACACAACAGTTTACCAATTAAGTGGCGATATGTTTGTTAACAATAATTAGTCAGTGTCAAAATGTCAATGGGTTGATAATAAACGGAGAAAATCAATACACATTTAAGAGGTAGAAATGGTTAGAATAAATTAATTTTTACAAGGATAACACGTAATTAGAGATGAAATGGTCAGAAAAAATAAAATAATTTGGACAATTATAATTTTTATAATTTTAAAGGTTTAGGGGGAGAGGGGGGCGAAGAAGTCCGGTTTATACATTCATGTAACGATGGCCAAGGTAAGGAAAGTGGCTGTACAATTTTCTTCTGAACACACAGGTTTGGCTTCTTCAAGTGGGTTCCTGTTGCTTCAGCTGTCTGTAAAAGACGAACTCGTAGAGCAAAATTAAGATCAGTAGGAATGCGATAGATAATTTTAAATGCTGTATTAACATCAACCTTATGCTCACTGTTTACAAGGTGTGCTAAAACAGGGCATTATTAAACTGTGGTTGTGCGATGCAGACAATGGGTTCCAACGGAGTATTATTCTCACATTCAATACTGCATTAGCAACAGAATACTATATGTATTTGAACATTCTATTTCATGTCGTTTGATGTAGACCAAAATCACACGTTCAGTGATTGGTTGAAGAATATAAACTGTATAGATATAAATAGCTGTTTGCTAACTTGAGAATATATCTTGGCTTCCGTGTCTTTCCTTCTACTGTTACAAAAGTATCTACTGAGATGTTGAGAAGCTTGTATTTTGTTCTAAACTTAAATTATACAATGTTACGATAATAAGACACCTTTTATTTGTTAAATATTCCTGACTTCATGCCTGGATATACCTGGGTTTTATCTTTATTCCTTTATTTAGATTTTCGAAGCTATAATCAGTCAACGTAACTTCACTGTCCTAGAACAGTGTCGTTCCTTACTGAATGAATCAAATGAATATATTCCTCACAGTGCACATGAATTATGCTCTCGTCTTTTAACAACATGTTATATGTCAACTGAGAATAGTTCCGCGTACACAAGATCACGCGCTAGTCGTTTAGCTCAAGCTATAGGTTCAAAGCATTTAGAAGTAAGAATTTCCCAGTTATTTCTGCTCTTTTACTTTTCTTACACCTTAAATATTAAGTAGCTTGACAGTTTTATGATGATTGCCACTAATAATTGATATAAAACGTTGAAAACCATAGTCAACGAGGTCGTTATGTAACTTGTAGGTCCGATCCCCGGTTAGGTCATGGGTATGTACTGATGAAGAGTCTCAGAGCAGGACGAAACTGCTACCCAGTAGTTCCTGGTTCTCAGTGGTTTTCTAACTGAAGTCAGTTCGTGAACAAACTTAAAAGCCATTCACACCAACTAATTGTGGTTACTCATAAGACCAGAGTGAACTAAATACTTGACAGCTGTTTTGTTCGTCATTTGGTGCAGCGTTGTTGATTATTATTATTATTATTGTATCCTTTAGTTCCTAGAGGAACATAGGGCTTCAGCTGCGCACCTCCATTGCCTTCGGTTTTCTGCCAACTTTTTCACCCTGCTCCAGGTCTGTCCACATGCTTTCATCTCCTCCTCGCATGACCTCCTCCAAGTCACCCTTGCACTGACGACCAACTCGCCGCCTCCCTTTCGGGTTCCACTCGAAGGCTTGTCTAGTGATGTCACTTGATGGTTTCCTCAGCGTATGGCCAATCCATCTCCATCTCTTCCTGCCTATTTGTTTCACAATCGGTTCCTGATTGGTTCGCTCCCAGAGCTTTCTTTTCGAGGTCTGCGTTGTTTGTGGGTGCATAACATTGTATGATTGACACTTTCCTTCCTTTGGAGTTGAATCTGGCGGTCATTATCCTGAACGAAATCGCCTCCCATTGTATCAGGGCTTTCGTTGCCGTTGGTGACATCATGATAGCTACGCCCTCGGTGTGCGTGTGGTTATCTTCTGGGTGACCGGAGTAGATCACTGACTCACCCGTTGACAATTTGGTGAGTCCACTCCCATTCCATCTGCTTGCAGCGTTGTTGAAGGTGTATCTAATTTGACTTCGACTCTCTGGTTCAACTGTTAACACTGGTTTGTGTGAATGGTTTCAAAAAACTTATCAATCAGTCATATACACCATATTCCTTCTACGCTCATTATCGCAACTCTGTTTATAATACTGTTTCTGTTGTGTACTTTGTGGCGTTTTCATTATTGTGTTAAATAATATCATCAGTACTAACTTGAAAAAAAGACTGTAAAAATATTTTGCAAAACACTAATAAAGTCAAAGTAATTCCGAAATTTCAGCTCCGCCATTCACTAATCAGTAAACATACTCGTACTAATCGTAATTTTCTCATCCAGTTAATCTGTACCCATTTCTTTGGTTTTTCGATTAACTATACAGACATAGTTTAAGTTTTCTATTGGAAATTTCTTTTGAATAGAAAAACAGGATATCTGAGGGAAGAATTATTTTTCCAATTACTGTGATATGCGGTTATCGGTTACTGCACAGCAGCCCGGTTTGTCCTTCTTTATAGCTGTGAGACATGTCCATTGAAAGTAATAAGATATGAAAGGCAAGTTGACTTTGACCGCAGAAGTTTGCGTTTCTATACCCTGTTAAGTGGTATAATATGTAAGGTAATAAATATAATATAAAGTAAAAATATAAGGTAAAAAGGGAAGTTAATCAATTAAGTTGTGAAGCTACACCGACTGAAATAGTTAAGACATGTGTTACACATGGAGAGCCTTAAGTGTGCCCACAGTCTAACTCATTAGTCTGTTAAATTAAAACAAACCTCATGTCACATGGTGGGTGTCAACCAATGAGAATTCAGCATGTGAACGCCTACTGTTCAAACCTCGTGAATTAACCAATATATGTCATATATATGTTCTCTCTCGCTTGCTTTGGAAGTACACGTTTCCAAGCCTACTGTATGAGGAGTTGGTTTATTGAATATCCCCGCTAATTGTAGCGTCGTACCCCGTTGCTATGGTGGTTTAATGACAAGTTATATTTCTTGTATGCTTTTTAAGTGAAATTTTGCACTTAAAGTTTTTCTGGCGAACATATTATCAGTGGCATTATATTCTTCAACTGTGTTACATTTGCTGCACTTTTATCAGCAAATAACGCCTGACACTGATATCTGCGCAATGTAGTTGATTGAATAGAGGTAGTGAGTTCAGAAGCGAAGCGTATCTTTTTGAATTTTCATGAAATCATGCTGGTATATTTTGGCCTGTTTATTTGAAAAGCCCAAGTACCCACCGGATAAAAGTGAAATCACTTCAATAAGGGATGTGCCTTATAATCACCCCCATGTGAATCTTCTGGAATTTATTAGTTTTGGGTTGGGGAATAATCGACTAGGAAATCATCAGGCGTTCGTTATCGTCAGTCAGCACTGGTATTCGAACTCGGTGACGGGGAAAACTATGGATCCTACAAAATTAGAATTATTATTGGAGTAACAAATGAGATTAGTGAAAATGATGATCAGTCGTTTTCAGTGGTGCAAAAGCATTCACTCCCTTTGAACTTTCATACCCATTAAACCGTCATGTTTTCCCATGTTGCTATTCATTCTCCCTCAAATTTCTGCTTATGATGTCTTTTTTGAGTCTGTTTTCTTTCCTTTGCCTACTTTTGTGTGATACATGGAGTGTGTCAACTTGAGCTGGTGCACTTCTTTGCAAAATACTATATTGAAACTCCATCATTATTATTTGATGACTTGTAAAATAGTCTGGTGTTAAAAATTCCAATCCTGATTTGTGAATTACCTATGCAAGTAACATGCATTGATGCTGAAGATAATGAGAGGAATTACACACATTTATTTGGGTCAAGAATTTTATTGCAAAAGTGAATAACCTCGACTGTGAAGGGATTGAGGTATGTGTCCCCCGTCTGTTAATGATTGCTTTTTTTCCGTGGACACCATTAGCTGGAATATGATTAGGTTAGAAAGTAGAACTAATTTTAGTTTAATCAAGGTATAACGCCTTACCATGAAGTATCTTACAGTTGATCAGAGCCTTACAGATTTTTTATTTTTTTATTTTTTTTATTTTATGGTTACAGCTTGATTCCACACCGTATTTTTGGTGCAAGTGTGGAATTTTCAGCGTGGATATCGGTAGCCCAAAATTCGCAGGCCAACCATAGATATCAGGTGTGCGTCGGCGAGGGCTCGAACCCCGGACCATGTGCATGGTCGGCGAGAGTCCTAACCACTGTGCCACAGATGGTAAAAGTAATGCCTGGGAACTCAGTAAAATAAACGAAATCCTCATTTATTGCGCTATTTACATTTCTCATTGCTTGGTTTTACTGCAGCGAAATGAACAACTAGAAATTCATTAGCTTTAATGAAAGACAACCGATACCTGCTGTATAAGAAACGGTTCTTTTGGTTCAGCAGCCTGTTGGATAACGTCTTGATGTTTGAAGCGATTAGGGTGGCCTGCTTAAAACTTGGTCTACCAGAAGCTTCCGCCTCTCTATTGAAAACACTTTCTCTCGTTCGGTTTGTTTTAATCGATTAAAATATGACCTCTGGTGGTATAATCTACTCTTGTGTGTAGTTAATATGTTTACAAGCTTCTGAATAACAATTTCCTACTAAACTTGAGGAATGGCCTGATTGTGAGTGGCGACGTATTCCAGTACATGAGATAAGTATCCTTCAGTTATGTCCGTGGGTGTCAAAATGTGCACTTTACAATTAGCTTTCAACGAGATATCACGGATGTCTTGATGGAGACAAAGCAGATATATCATCATGAAATGGTTTGTGCTTCAGCTCAGAGACCATTGTGTCACAGTGTATACACAGGAAGAGATACGCCAAACAATTGTACCAATGGTCAAACAGAAAAAAACAACACACAACTCAACTCTCAAGAACTAAAGGTCCTCAAAAAGCTGTAAAGTAGGAAGGACATCGTCACTCTACCAGCCGAAAAAGGAAGAACAACAGTAGTCATGGACAGAGAAGAATACACCAAGAAAGCTGAAGAACTACTCAAAGACGAGGGTGTATATCAACAAATCCCATACAAACATTGGACAACCGCATGCAAAGGACCTTAAACAAGCTCACCAAAACTGGACAGATCACAAAACAAGACCAATGGCGAATGAAATCCAGTGGACCAGTCCTACTCCGATTCTACGGCAGACCCAAAATACACAAGCCAAATATTCCGTTACGACCAATTATACCACTACCAGGAACTCCAAAATATAATTTATCCAAAGAATTATACAGAAAACTAAAACACCTAACAGAATATTGTGATCACTCCATCAACTCTGCTACTCAATTCCTAGAGGAAATCAGAGGCATCCAAGTAGATAAACAAGAAATAATGATATCCTTCCACGTCACAGCATTATATACCTCAATCGGACAAAAACTAGAAAAAGAAACCATGGAGCAATTACTTAGCAACGACGAACACCTTCCACAACAATCGAAAATGCAACACACAAGCTGGATGGAATGCATAAACCTATGCCTAACAACGTATCTCCAATTCGACGGCTAAATATATGAACAAGTCAAAGGAACACCCATGGGATCGCCAATATCAGGTTTGATTGCAGAAGCAGTGATGCAAAGGCTCGAAAACATAATTCTACTAAAGATCAAACCCAAGATTTGGATACGTTACGTAGACGATACATTTGTAATAATCAAAAGAAACGAGTTAGATAAAACTCACAACTTAATAAACAAAGTCTTCAACGACATCAAATTCACAAGAGAAGAGGAATTCGAGAGCAAAATCCCATTTTTGGACGTCTTTGTTAAGCAAAAAACCGCAGGGGAATTAGGAACTGAAGTTTATAGTAAATCAACATACACAGACCAAATCCTGAATTGAAACAGCAACAATCCAATAACACGCAAAAGGAATTGCATAAAAACACTTCAAGAAGACAGCACTCCCACATCAAGGAACAGTGAATAAAGATATCTCATGGACGTTTTCCAAAAGAATGGATATCCACATAATTTAATCAAAAGACATATACCCCCAAGCCAACCTATCAGACAAAAAGCCCACAAGTAGCCTAAAAGGTGTGAAAACACAAAAACAACCAATCACTTTCAATGATTTCATTTTGATTACAGCTTGATGCCACATCGTATTTTCAGTACAAGTATCGAATTTTCAGCATGTGATATCCGTAGCCCAAATTTCTCAGGCCAACCATAGATATCGGGTGTGCGTCGGCAGGGGATCGAACCTCGGACCATGTGCATGGTCGGCGAGAGTCCTAACCACTGTGTCACCAGGAGAGATGATTAACAAACTCGTGGAGAAATCTAAAAGCTCACTTCAAATTGAAGTATGCACTGAAGATGTCGCCTAGTAGGGCGATGAGAGCTTCACAAATTAACTATCCAGCTCAGAGAACACAACCACATCATAAACAGTATATAGTGTTGATTAATGTTTTACGAAGCGGATATATCATGCAGTAAACTCTTGAAAATCCTGTACATTTTCATAAATACTGTCTAGAAGAAAGATGTTATCATTATTATTAAGGGATATATTTGAGTTTTGCACGACTTACAGTCACTGAGTGGGGAACAGCTACTTCGTAATAATAAATCCCAGATAGGATAAAATGTACCTCGTGGAAAACATTTCTTGACGTCATCTATCAAATAATATAAATTATTCACGAGGCTGGAAATATATTTGGTCTTTGTCATCTTGTATGTTCCGAAAATACTCAGTGATCTTTGCGTAGTTATTCTCTGTTCATTCATATTCCTTCTTGTTAGTTTTAGTATTGTTTTTCGCTCTTACTTCTTGTTTTCCGAAGTTTAGCAAGCTAAAGTGATGCACGTCTATACCTGTTTGACAGCAATATTTTCCGCTTTTTCCGGTAGAAAAGTACGCGAACTACAGAATGGGTTAGGTTGCGTGTGATGAACAACTCTGTATGCATTACTTTCTTGTAACTGTGATAACTAACCTTTAAAAAATCCTGAAGTACAGCAGTCTTTATTGCCTTTACTGAAAACCTACTCAATAAACAACATTCATTGTCGGTAAATTTTGTCATTCATTTTTTGTTCTTTCAGTTGCTTTTGTTGTTCAATGAGCCTTCATATGTTGTTGACGGAATCTTGGATGTCAGTCTAAGTACAACCTTCAGTGTTGCTTTACTAGGGATTAGCTCCATCAGAATATCTATAGCAACTGCGACAGGTCCTCACCATGGCATAAACCCTTCATATAAATTATTAGTTTTTAGTCTGCTTATTGTTTAAAGCAATGACAGCATAGACAATTATGCAAGATTCTGTGTTGTTTCGTTTGTCTTCTGAGTTTTATATGTTAATAAGGTGGTCGGCATAGAAGACTTTTTCGTGTTACTTTTTTTTATTAATCCTGGTTTCAGCAGATCAACAGATATGTGGCTTTTGATAGGGAACTCTATAAACAATCATAATGCTTATTTTTGTTTTTACTTATATGCATTTCTTTCAGTCGGATATATCACCACTGATAAATGACTTCATTCAAATGGCTTCAAAAACCTTAAAACTTTCCCAACCACCTCGATATACTGTCCATGGTGGTTCAAGCAAGGAAAGTTTAGCTCTTCAGAATATTCAAGCTCGAAGTCGTATGGTTTCAGCTTATCTCTTAGCTCAATTGATACCGTGCCAATCTAACTTACCATCGAGTCTTTTAATTTTAAGCAGTGCAAACTTAGACGAAGGGTTGAGAGGTTATTTAACAAAGTTAGTTCCAATTTCTCCCTTTTTCTCTTTTATTGTCTCAGAATTGAGTGTGCATGTGTGTGTAGATGGAAAGTGATCATGAGGGACTACCTATGTATGTATCCTTATAAAAAATGTATAAAGTCATATGAAGTTTTGTTTACCTTGATTTCGTCGTACCTGCATTTCGATCAACTTTTAAATTTAAAGAATACTAGATGTGTATGGCGTATCCGTTTTTATTAGAAACTTACAGTTTCAATCAAGCCTTTGTGGAATATTTGTTGGATAGAAAGCACGTGATCTGACGTGTATTTTTACATCTGTGGTCACTGCTTCCTTTCAAGTTAGGATTATTTTGATAGAAGTAGCTGGTAAATGCATGTATTTCTGGTTTTCCGACAGCATATTTCCTGTTATCAGTGCGTCTTTTCAAATCAGTACACACTGTCAATGTTTTTTTAGTTTTTGTGGTGATTCTAAGGTTTGTCACTCAGTAGAGCTAGATTCGATTCTCGGACGATGCATTCACAAACGTTGCCTAGCCGATAGTGAGCCTCGTGAAGAGGGACTGTTGGGCTCGAGGCTAACAACCCCACTCAGTGGAAACAACACTATCGTTACCGAAATTCAAAGCTGAAGGTCTAAATAATACAGAGTTTTGGATAACCAGGATTATTCACTTGATGACTACAATTTCTCTGGCTGTGAGATGACTGGAATATACTATATTGGTCAGGCCCTCATCTACCCAACTGTATAATGCAGACTGGAACAGATTCGAAGTAAAGGTGATCCATGGAAAGTATTAAACTAATCTGTAAATCTACTAATTGCTAATGTCAACACGATAGGGAAGTTGACATTGATAAACTGTAATTAACTCTCAAATTTTCGATAGCTTATATTGTTTACTTGTGTCTGTCAAACTTCGATGAGAGTAAATAACTGAAGACTAATTTGCTAGTGTAAATCGATCATAATAATGTAGAAAATTTCTCTTTTTCAAGCTTTCCCTAAGAAATGAACATCTTATCACTCTTCGTTTACTTTGTCTTTCTGTTTGTCCATTTGAATCCTTCTTGTTCATTCAAAAAAGTCATATATCTTGTATCGATTTTTTCTTTCCGTGTACTTTTATAAATTATAAGGATAAAATGTACTTTCTATAAAGGTTTTATTTGTGACCCTTCTATTTTTTCTACGTATTTTTTGCAATTAGTTCACCTCCCAATGAAGAAAATTATGTAATTACCATAAAGTCTATAGCTTATTACAAAACAACAAATAAGTTTTCAAAATAAAGTATGCAAACTATTAGCTTAAATATTTTGTGTAGCATAGTCGCAACGGAGTAAGGTGGGCATTGCAGCATGCACTTTGGAGATTGAAAAGAGTGAAGAGTGGCAGAGCAGAGCATAAAAGTCAGTAGCCCAATCTTTTAGTTTAAGTAGATTTCCTGTGTAGAAATAACTGCTTGATCAGAGCATATCTTGGGACTGGTGATCAGACAATTTACTAAACTATGACAAGACACTGTTTTCTTTCCTAGCATGTGTGTGGTAAATGAAATTTTACACCTACAGTTGATTGTATCACTAAATATCTCCTCTATAAATGGAATTATTGTTTCAGGATTTCATCACGAACTGATATCGGTTAGAAGACCATTGGAAAACCTGGGAGTACTGGAAAGCGTCGGTGGCGCAGCGGTTCGGATGCTCACTGACCATGCACATGGCCCGGGGTTCGATCCCAGGCCGACGCACTCCTTTACCTCGCTAAGCCAGAAATAATGCTGGTAAAGAGGAAAAATTGGGCATGAGGCTAGCAACCCCATCCTGTAAAACAAACACTGCTACAGAAACTTCAAGCCACTAGCTTGAGGCCCTATGTTCCACTGGGAACGTGAAGGAAAAAAACTGGAAACCAGTTTTGTCCTAGTTTGGGATTTTTCAGTGGTATGCACGAGCTGAGGCTCGAACCCAGGACCTTCTAGTTACAAGGCGATCCCCCAGACTATTAAGCCACTGGGACCGGACCCAAGGGTCCATGAATTCCAACTTCTGCCAATTCATGATATGCCGAGACCACTAGTGAATGTCATCGGTGAGTATTTGTCCTCACACCCGACCTGCTGTACCCCACTGGCCACAACTTCCCGCTACTACGCAAGTAACTACCACCTACCTGAATAGGGCCAGTCACTAGTGAGCATCAGATTAATATTCAAGTGTTGGTTTGCAGGGATTCGATTGGTTGCAGGATTTCATCATGAACTGACATCCTTTAGAGGACCATTGGAAAATCTGAGAGTACTGGACAGCTGTTTCGTCCCAGTCTGGGGCTCTTCAACAATTCATGTCATTTCATAATGAAATCCTGAGACCAATCAAATTCCTGCAAACCAACACTTGAAATTATTGTTTTATTAGTAGGGTTCACATATGCTTTTATGCTTCTTGTATGTACGTTTATTGTAAATTGATAAGTCACAAATTACTCTGATACTGTGAGCCACTTTTTGTGCTCTTGACAGTGCAAAATAATCGAACTGATATTTTACAAAAAGTAATAATTGTTTATTCAAAACATTCTACGAAACATTATCACATGAATTAAGGTTTAAAGGGATTTTTTTAGTATTGATAAGTTAGTAGTACCATATTTCCATGACTTCTTGGATTAATTTCCTAGATGAATACATAAAATTACTTTCATCTAATTTTAAACTAGGTGTGACATAATCTTTGACTGAGATGAAGAATGATATTGAAGCCAAAACGACATATTCAGTTAAAACATAAGGTGTAAAGCACATCTTCTCTCGACAATAATTTACTAACGCCTGTTAAGGTGTAAATCTCGTCATTTTTTTTGCTTTTTTTCGCTGTCGCTAGTTAGTGTTCATTAGTTGTTTCAGGTTTTGCTTGAATTCAATCACCCATCAAACACTTCCTTTTCTTCACAAACTTTCGCTTTGGTTTTTTTAAAGATATGATTGCTCTAGTGCAGATTTAAATCCTATAGGAAGTATTAGCAAGTCAGATTTACGATTATTTATTGAATACTGTGCTCAAACATTATCCATCTGTATGGACCCTAAAAATGGAAGACATTTTTCGCAAATATTATCAGAGATTCTTTCAGCTCAGCCAACTGCTGAATTAATGCCACTTGCATCAAATGGTGAAATAAGCCAAACAGATGAAAATGAAATGGGATTAACCTATGATGAATTATCATTATTTGGTAGACTTAGAAAAATATTCAACTGTGGACCCTATAGCATGCTAGAATCACTTCTAGTCAATAGTGATTGGTTGAAGATTAAACATGTAATACCTGAGAGGTGTTTCGACGAAGATAGAAAGCCTAATGCTGAACTTGGTGCATATCTTAGCGAGAAAGTGAAATTATTCTTTCGTACATATGCTATGAATCGTCATAAGGCTACTGTTCTACCGCCAGCCTACCACACTGAAGCTTATGATGCTGATGATAATCGGTAAGCAGCTCTTTTTTCACACTCAACTATTTGTAGTAAGTATTAAACACTACAGTTTTTTATTATTTGTTTCCGTGTTGGTGATTCAGTGTTAAAATACTCGCCAACCATACATTTGGTCCGGGCTTGATTCTTGACTAACGCACTTATAAACCCCGCTTAGGCTGGTAATGAGGGAAGGTAGGAGTTGAGGCTAGCGAACTCATCCAGTAAAATCATACTACATCTAGTGAAACTTCAAATAGCAAAGTTGACGCCTCCTATATCCCACTCGGGACTCAAAGGAATGAATAAACAGTATTTGATGGTATAATAGATATTTATCAGTTTGTTTAATTCTCCCCTTCAACTAAGAGTTGTACATAATCTTGATGGTATTAGATGCTCAGTGGTAACGTCTCTTACTGCAGCACTGGGTGATGCGGGTTCAAATCTCAGAAGGGATATGAGTTCCTTCAAGGTTGCAGATACGCCTTGCTGACGAGTTCCAACTAGCACGAAACCTAGGTCCAAGGCTTCCTGCCGATTGCCTCCAACCATCTAATACCATCAAATCAATGTGCACCGTGATGGCGAGCTAGCTAGAATGGTGGTCACATTACAACCTGACTGATAAAATTCAGTCTACACCAATCAGAGGACCAGGCGCATCACACTAGTTACTAGTGTCAAATCAAAATGTACATAATCTTTTTGTATGTATTTCACATCTTTATGTGTAAAAAGATTGCATTATTGGCTTGAAGTGACTTATAGTGTAAGTCTGGGTAGCAGCAAATTAATTGTTCAGATGCATTTACGCTGTTTAATATCAGCCGAAAAATAGTCGATGTCAGTACGTTATGTTTATTAGTCTTAAGTGTACACAAATATTTAGGACTGTGTCAGATTGCAATTTTGAGGATAAGAATGACCGATTGGAGACACTTAATGGCATGGATCAAAATGGTTCACAGTTCTAGCAACATGTTAATCTTTTACTATTTTTGGAATTCTTGAGATTCTCAATTGTAATCATTTTCTTCGCGAATGTATATTTTTTCTTATTTTAATGTCACTTTCGTCCTTTTTACCTCGTTTCATCACTACATTGATGTCTGCAATTTAACTTTTTTTTAAATTTTGTTCCTTTACGTTCCCAGTGAAACAAAAGGCTTCAAGCTAGAGCTTTGAACTTCCGGTATCAGTGGTATTTATTTTTACGGAATGGGTTGCTAGCCTCATGCCCAACCTTCCCCTTTTACTAGTCTTATTATTGGCTTATTGAGGTAAAGGAGTGCGTATCCTGGGGATCGAATCCCCAACCATCTGAGTGGTTGGCGAGCATTTTATCACTGTACCACCGACATGATGTCTGTAATCAGGTACTTTTAAATAAAAGAAAAATGAATGCTATTCAACAACCTCTGACATATATATGCAGTTAACAACGAGTTACTTATTCTGTTGAAGAAAAGTGGTACGTACTATCCTGCCTGCCCAAATCTTAGTCGTTGGCTCAAGGTCCGGACGCGTGATCCAAACCGATTAGCTTGCTCTGTATTTTCGTTGTGTAATTCTCTGCATTTTTATATTCTCATTACTGTTTTGTTATGGCCTACATGCATTGACATGAACAAAGAAATATTATGACCGGTTGGAGGGCTTCATCATGAGCTGACATCAGTTAGAGAATCATTGAAAATTCTGGGAGTACTGGACATCTGTTTCTTCCTATTTTGGGACTCTTCCCTAGCTGATGTCAGCTCATGATAAAACCCTCCAACCAATCAAACACAATCCCTACAATACCAATAGTTGAAAATATTATGACATCTAACAGCCATTTGTTATTCTTGTAAATGTAAGTGTAGTTATTAGTTAACTGCAGCTAGTATATTTTATTGCATAACCCCTTGTTTTTTCCCTTTTATTCCCTACCTTTTAGATTTGATTTTCGACCATATCTGTATCCGTGTGACTGGAATCATCAATTTTATTGTTTAGATAAACTAGTAGCTAAATGGAAACAGCTATTTGAGTGATTAGTATTCAGTCCTTTCAATGTTAAAAATTGATATTTTAATAGTTCCTCTGTTTTCGTTAATCAACTTAATACTGATTATTATAATATGGATATTTTTATATTAACCTTGTGTATAGCGCCTTTGCACATTGACGAATAAAGAGGTAGTAAAATATATCTGTCAATTACTTCTTATTCATAAAATTAGACAAAATAATTTAATCTACAAAATACTTTGCAATGACTGAAGTCTACACCCTAGGTCAGTCGGGTGGGTTGGAGGTAGTCAGATTATGGCTTAATGACACCTTCAGCATTGGGTTTATTCATGATAGACTCTCTTTTAATGTTCGAATGGCGATTTTTTATAAATTAGAAAGATTCTATTTATGAAAAATAAAGGGTGATACATTTGAAAAGACTTGTATTCCATTAATTAATACTGAAGATTTCTTGTTTACGAATTGTTAGACTACCTTTTTTCGTTTAAACAAAGTAAGTAAATATTTTAGCTCAATTAAAGGTTATATGCCTGTCCTTATATTTTTCTTTCTTCACACTTCTAGACTGAATTGATCGGATTAATTTAAAAAAAATATTGACTCTTTGACTGAATACCTTGCTGTCTTCTTGACTTCTGACTTAATGCTGCTTGTGTGATGGTCACTGCCGACGAAATTATATATATATATATATATATATATATATATATATATATATATATATATATATATATATAGCCATAGCCGTACAATTCTATTCTGAACGTAGTGCATGAGGCTGCAATTCACGTTACTTTACTGACTTAGATCTAATAGGATCGAATGTCCATTTTCACCCTCTACCAATGATGCAGAACACTAGTTGGTTTCTGTGGAGAGCTGAATTTTATTGCTGGTAATCATAGTTAGCTGAGTGATGTGACGGGAGTACGACGAGAAGTTTGAAACAGAATTTGCCCCAGAACCATTAACCGCCATCTGGGAAGACAGCCACCTACACCATGAGCGTGTCTTTCACAAAGGTTACCTACTTTCATTTCTAGAATGTCATGTAGGAATATGTAGATCAGTCTTATTCTTACATTCGGGGATCTCACCATCTTTAGGGCTTTAGAGACTAGGAGAATAAAGTTCTCAATATGTTTAACCAAACCTGATATATTCATAATTGGTGGTGGCTTACCTTAAAGAGCTACGGCACTTTTCTCCAACCCTTACAGCTTAATGAGCAGGTTGTCAGTCAGTAGTTTGCCGTATAAATCCTTCCAATCAGATAGCCTCTTCCTAATAAGTTGCTGTTGCGCACCAGTACGTTGTACAGTATTGTGGTGCTAGAACGACTGTCCCCAGTATTACCTCCAGCGCTGGGTTGCCCGTCGTTCGTTTTAAAATATCTATTCTGATCATGGTTCACAGTTCTATCAATCTGTGTAACTGCAAGGGTTGATGCAGCTGTTGGATTCAGTGTTATTATCAGCTGCTACTCACTCCATAGCGTCTGTGGGGCTTATACGAATGGGACGAATGTCGCGTGTAGCTTTCTAGTGTTTTGGGGATAATTCACTTTACACTCCCGACCCGTCTACTAAACTGTATTGGTCGGTGGACAATTTTTGATGACTAAGTAGTACAGGGATAGCCTTAATGACAAGTTATGACTGCTGTATTAGAGCGTCTAATGTACTTCCTGACTAAAGCTACCTCAGAATGTGTTCGAATAGCACAATAGATAAACAAACTAGAAGCAGGTTATTTCGAATAATATTATAGTGGCAGTCCACCAGCCGATTGGAAAAATTCTGTTCAGATGCCTCGTCGCTGTTACTTAAGCTTATACTGAGTTCATTGTCAGCAATGGTGTGGTTTAGTTAGGTTTCAGTCATAATTATTTTGAGGTTTATGTGTAACTGGAGGTCTCTGAGTTTGCCTTTTCCTTCTCTCAGCCTTCTTATATTGCTCTATAGGCAGCTGAAAGTGAGTGTCACCACCTCAACGTGTTGTGGGGTAGTTCAAACCACGTAGGTTGCTAGTAGATGATTTAATATTGGAACATCCAGCGCTGGGTTGCCCGTCGTTCGTTTTAAAATATCTATTCTGATCATGGTTCACAGTTCTATCAATCTGTGTAACTGCAAGGGTTGATGCAGCTGTTGGATTCAGTGTTATTATCAGCTGCTACTCACTCCATAGCGTCTGTGGGGCTTATACGAATGGGACGAATGTCGCGTGTAGCTTTCTAGTGTTTTGGGGATAATTCATTTTACACTCCCGACCCGTCTACTAAACTGTATTGGTCGGTGGACAATTTTTGATGACTAAGTAGTACAGGGATAGCCTTAATGACAAGTTATGACTGCTGTATTAGAGCGTCTAATGTACTTCCTGACTAAAGCTACCTCAGAATGTGTTCGAATAGCACAATAGATAAACAAACTAGAAGCAGGTTATTTCGAATAATATTATAGTGGCAGTCCACCAGCCGATTGGAAAAATTCTGTTCAGATGCCTCGTCGCTGTTACTTAAGCTTATACTGAGTTCATTGTCAGCAATGGTGTGGTTTAGTTAGGTTTCAGTCATAATTATTTTGAGGTTTATGTGTAACTGGAGGTCTCTGAGTTTGCCTTTTCCTTCTCTCAGCCTTCTTATATTGCTCTATAGGCAGCTGAAAGTGAGTGTCACCACCTCAACGTGTTGTGGGGTAGTTCAAACCACGTAGGTTGCTAGTAGATGATTTAATATTGGAACATCCAGCGCTGGGTTGCCCGTCGTTCGTTTTAAAATATCTATTCTGATCATGGTTCACAGTTCTATCAATCTGTGTAACTGCAAGGGTTGATGCAGCTGTTGGATTCAGTGTTATTATCAGCTGCTACTCACTCCATAGCGTCTGTGGGGCTTATACGAATGGGACGAATGTCGCGTGTAGCTTTCTAGTGTTTTGGGGATAATTCACTTTACACTCCCGACCCGTCTACTAAACTGTATTGGTCGGTGGACAATTTTTGATGACTAAGTAGTACAGGGATAGCCTTAATGACAAGTTATGACTGCTGTATTAGAGCGTCTAATGTACTTCCTGACTAAAGCTACCTCAGAATGTGTTCGAATAGCACAATAGATAAACAAACTAGAAGCAGGTTATTTCGAATAATATTATAGTGGCAGTCCACCAGCCGATTGGAAAAATTCTGTTCAGATGCCTCGTCGCTGTTACTTAAGCTTATACTGAGTTCATTGTCAGCAATGGTGTGGTTTAGTTAGGTTTCAGTCATAATTATTTTGAGGTTTATGTGTAACTGGAGGTCTCTGAGTTTGCCTTTTCCTTCTCTCAGCCTTCTTATATTGCTCTATAGGCAGCTGAAAGTGAGTGTCACCACCTCAACGTGTTGTGGGGTAGTTCAAACCACGTAGGTTGCTAGTAGATGATTTAATATTGGAACATCCAGCGCTGGGTTGCCCGTCGTTCGTTTTAAAATATCTATTCTGATCATGGTTCACAGTTCTATCAATCTGTGTAACTGCAAGGGTTGATGCAGCTGTTGGATTCAGTGTTATTATCAGCTGCTACTCACTCCATAGCGTCTGTGGGGCTTATACGAATGGGACGAATGTCGCGTGTAGCTTTCTAGTGTTTTGGGGATAATTCACTTTACACTCCCGACCCGTCTACTAAACTGTATTGGTCGGTGGACAATTTTTGATGACTAAGTAGTACAGGGATAGCCTTAATGACAAGTTATGACTGCTGTATTAGAGCGTCTAATGTACTTCCTGACTAAAGCTACCTCAGAATGTGTTCGAATAGCACAATAGATAAACAAACTAGAAGCAGGTTATTTCGAATAATATTATAGTGGCAGTCCACCAGCCGATTGGAAAAATTCTGTTCAGATGCCTCGTCGCTGTTACTTAAGCTTATACTGAGTTCATTGTCAGCAATGGTGTGGTTTAGTTAGGTTTCAGTCATAATTATTTTGAGGTTTATGTGTAACTGGAGGTCTCTGAGTTTGCCTTTTCCTTCTCTCAGCCTTCTTATATTGCTCTATAGGCAGCTGAAAGTGAGTGTCACCACCTCAACGTGTTGTGGGGTAGTTCAAACCACGTAGGTTGCTAGTAGATGATTTAATATTGGAACATCCAGCGCTGGGTTGCCCGTCGTTCGTTTTAAAATATCTATTCTGATCATGGTTCACAGTTCTATCAATCTGTGTAACTGCAAGGGTTGATGCAGCTGTTGGATTCAGTGTTATTATCAGCTGCTACTCACTCCATAGCGTCTGTGGGGCTTATACGAATGGGACGAATGTCGCGTGTAGCTTTCTAGTGTTTTGGGGATAATTCACTTTACACTCCCGACCCGTCTACTAAACTGTATTGGTCGGTGGACAATTTTTGATGACTAAGTAGTACAGGGATAGCCTTAATGACAAGTTATGACTGCTGTATTAGAGCGTCTAATGTACTTCCTGACTAAAGCTACCTCAGAATGTGTTCGAATAGCACAATAGATAAACAAACTAGAAGCAGGTTATTTCGAATAATATTATAGTGGCAGTCCACCAGCCGATTGGAAAAATTCTGTTCAGATGCCTCGTCGCTGTTACTTAAGCTTATACTGAGTTCATTGTCAGCAATGGTGTGGTTTAGTTAGGTTTCAGTCATAATTATTTTGAGGTTTATGTGTAACTGGAGGTCTCTGAGTTTGCCTTTTCCTTCTCTCAGCCTTCTTATATTGCTCTATAGGCAGCTGAAAGTGAGTGTCACCACCTCAACGTGTTGTGGGGTAGTTCAAACCACGTAGGTTGCTAGTAGATGATTTAATATTGGAACATCCAGCGCTGGGTTGCCCGTCGTTCGTTTTAAAATATCTATTCTGATCATGGTTCACAGTTCTATCAATCTGTGTAACTGCAAGGGTTGATGCAGCTGTTGGATTCAGTGTTATTATCAGCTGCTACTCACTCCATAGCGTCTGTGGGGCTTATACGAATGGGACGAATGTCGCGTGTAGCTTTCTAGTGTTTTGGGGATAATTCACTTTACACTCCCGACCCGTCTACTAAACTGTATTGGTCGGTGGACAATTTTTGATGACTAAGTAGTACAGGGATAGCCTTAATGACAAGTTATGACTGCTGTATTAGAGCGTCTAATGTACTTCCTGACTAAAGCTACCTCAGAATGTGTTCGAATAGCACAATAGATAAACAAACTAGAAGCAGGTTATTTCGAATAATATTATAGTGGCAGTCCACCAGCCGATTGGAAAAATTCTGTTCAGATGCCTCGTCGCTGTTACTTAAGCTTATACTGAGTTCATTGTCAGCAATGGTGTGGTTTAGTTAGGTTTCAGTCATAATTATTTTGAGGTTTATGTGTAACTGGAGGTCTCTGAGTTTGCCTTTTCCTTCTCTCAGCCTTCTTATATTGCTCTATAGGCAGCTGAAAGTGAGTGTCACCACCTCAACGTGTTGTGGGGTAGTTCAAACCACGTAGGTTGCTAGTAGATGATTTAATATTGGAACATCCAGCGCTGGGTTGCCCGTCGTTCGTTTTAAAATATCTATTCTGATCATGGTTCACAGTTCTATCAATCTGTGTAACTGCAAGGGTTGATGCAGCTGTTGGATTCAGTGTTATTATCAGCTGCTACTCACTCCATAGCGTCTGTGGGGCTTATACGAATGGGACGAATGTCGCGTGTAGCTTTCTAGTGTTTTGGGGATAATTCATTTTACACTCCCGACCCGTCTACTAAACTGTATTGGTCGGTGGACAATTTTTGATGACTAAGTAGTACAGGGATAGCCTTAATGACAAGTTATGACTGCTGTATTAGAGCGTCTAATGTACTTCCTGACTAAAGCTACCTCAGAATGTGTTCGAATAGCACAATAGATAAACAAACTAGAAGCAGGTTATTTCGAATAATATTATAGTGGCAGTCCACCAGCCGATTGGAAAAATTCTGGGTGACTCTTAAGAATATCGGCCCAAATAGAAACGACTTTCGAATAAATAATTGACCTTGAGGAACGAATCAGCTGACTTTATCATTTTCGGAAGTAATCATGGATGTTTTCGATAACTTTTCGGATAACGGACTGATAGCTTTGTCGAAAATTTGCCAGTGCTGAGGAGTTATGCATATACAAAAATAGACAGAAGCCATTGATGGCTTTGTATACAGATGTATTGAGTGCCGAAGGAAGAAATCGGTTCGAGAAGGTTTGTCGTTGTTTTTTAGTTCACAGATCCCTTAGGAACTTTTCTCTCAAGGTCTAAACTACCTTTGACGAAAATTTTAATGATCTGTAACTTCTGGGTCCTGAAAAGAGCAGTCACAGCTACAGCTTATGAAACAGAAAATTCAGAGGTGTCAGCAGTGCAATGGTACAACTACTGCAGAGATGTTTCCTCCTGAAAAATGAACACCCTGACTCAAGTTCTCGGAGGAGTCGGCAGCATAGTCCATATCGATGAGACTGTACTTATAAAAAGGAAATACAACCGTGGGAGATTACAAGCAAACCAGTAGTGGATACTGGGTATCTACGACACGACACTGCGCAAAGGGTATATAGAAGCGATTCCCAGTCGCAGTGCAGCAGTATTAGTGCCTATTATTAAGCGTTTGGTGTTGCCGGGGACGACCATTCATACAGATGAATGGAGCGGATACCGTCAATTATCGAATCATGGGTACATTCATCATGTTGTTAATCATACGGACGGTTTCCGGAATTCTTTAGATGGAACCCACACCAGTTCCATTGAAAGTTTTAGGAGTCGTCTAAGAAGACGTATAAGAGCGGTTAATGGATCGAGAAATCCCATGATTTACAGTTACCTGGATGAATTTATGTACCGAAACTGGTTTCATACGACTATGAAGACTCCCATGAGAAACTGGGAGGTTTCTTTGAGACATATACGCGAGCGCCATCCTTTGTAACTGTTTATTATGATTGCATTACTTTTATATAAACCGTTTTAACAATTGATCATTAAAATTTTCGTCAAAGGTAGTTTAGACCTTGAGAGAAAAGTTCCTAAGGGATCTGTGAACTAAAAAACAACGACAAACCTTCTCGAACCGATTTCTTCCTTCGGCACTCAATACATCTGTATACAAAGCCATCAATGGCTTCTGTCTATTTTTGTATATGCATAACTCCTCAGCACTGGCAAATTTTCGACAAAGCTATCAGTCCGTTATCCGAAAAGTTATCGAAAACATCCATGATTACTTCCGAAAATGATAAAGTCAGCTGATTCGTTCCTCAAGGTCAATTATTTATTCGAAAGTCGTTTCTATTTGGGCCGATATTCTTAAGAGTCACCCAGAATTTTTTCAATCGGCTGGTGGACTGCCACTATAATATTATTCGAAATAACCTGCTTCTAGTTTGTTTATCTATTGTGCTATTCGAACACATTCTGAGGTGGCTTTAGTCAGGAAGTACATTAGACGCTCTAATACAGCAGTCATAACTTGTCATTAAGGCTATCCCTGTACTACTTAGTCATCAAAAATTGTCCACCGACCAATACAGTTTAGTAGATGGGTTGGGAGTGTAAAATGAATTATCCCCAAAACACTAGAAAGCTACACGCGACATTCGTCCCATTCGTATAAGCCCCACAGACGCTATGGAGTGAGTAGCAGCTGATAATAACACTGAATCCAACAGCTGCATCAACCCTTGCAGTTACACAGATTGATAGAACTGTGAACCATGATCAGAATAGATATTTTAAAACGAACGACGGGCAACCCAGCGCTGGATGTTCCAATATTAAATCATCTACTAGCAACCTACGTGGTTTGAACTACCCCACAACACGTTGAGGTGGTGACACTCACTTTCAGCTGCCTATAGAGCAATATAAGAAGGCTGAGAGAAGGAAAAGGCAAACTCAGAGACCTCCAGTTACACATAAACCTCAAAATAATTATGACTGAAACCTAACTAAACCACACCATTGCTGACAATGAACTCAGTATAAGCTTAAGTAACAGCGACGAGGCATCTTAACAGAATTTGTTGACTCTAAACTATAGGGGCCCAACTGAAATATCCTTTTAACGCAAAAGTGACATTGACAGGGACAACTTCGGCCAATGAGAACGCTCAAAAAGGAAGGACTCTTGGCGGTACGTTCGATATTGGTTACATTTTTGCACGTGTTTGCTCTGAAATTTATTTACTGCTTATTGTCATATAATTCTTGAAATTATGGTCCAAATCTCTAAAAAACGTGTTCGTAGAAACACAATTGTTTTAGATAGTGGCTTAAATTCGGTTATAACTGCATTACCGCCTGGTAATACAGTATCAACTACTAGCTCTCAAAATGGTTTGAGTGCAGATCTCACTCCTGTGATACAGGTGAAAGATGTTCTGTTAGAGAACTCTGAGTTCTGTAAACTAAACCTCCTTTTGAAAGATATGCAGAGGCAAGTAAGTGAAATTCAGAAAAAATTAGATCAGTTTGATAGTATGTCACTGCCAATCTCAAATACCACGGAGAGCCGTTCTGATATTTTCCAGGTTAAGTGTTTACTGGATGTAACTCAAAATAAGCTTTTGAATTTAGACCCAATAGCCTGTCTTTTAGAAAGGCATCCTAAAATATCTCCAGACAACCTAAATAAAGCTGAAAATCTGATTGACTGCTTGGCTACGGAGGTGATGAAGCGTATAACCTCTTCTCACCAAGCTATAGTTTACAACGTCCCAGATTCTCTGCCCCTGAAAACTGTAAGACACAAAATCCTGATTTGTTGCGGCATGGCTAGTGTTCCATGTGAATGCAAACGACTTCGTAAAAAGTCTAACCAGGCTAATTGCCCAATCATTTTTAAATTCAGTAATTCCCTTGATGCTAGTAAGTTTACTAAATGTCAGGATCACTTAAGACTGAATAGCAGTTATAAGTCTATAACCGTAGCTCAGGATAAAACACCGTGTCAGCGCAGAATAATGCGTAGTAATAACCTGGTCACCTCCTCTAGCTTAGATTTACCAAATAAGGATCGTGCACAGCAACAGACACCTAGTGCTGAAACTAGCATTCAGCAAACTACACAACAACCACACCTGCCAATGGAACTAGGAACTGATTTAGATACCAGTACCCCTGTAAATAAAGCCTCATCGAAAGATGTTAAAATGACTAGAACTTCTGCAAGTTGTTCTAAGAAATTTCCCCCCAAACGTAGTAACCTCACCACGATGAACAAATTTCGCAGGGTTGAGACTAATGATGGGGAAGAATACTTTGTATTCAATAAGCCTGCTGAGAGTAAGAATGCCAACAAACCATCACTTGTTACGAAAAACTCCTCTCGAAACATAAGTATCTGGAGGTGTTCCGCATGCTCCACCTTATAGAAAGTCAGGCTCCAAGACTCCTAAAGTCTTGCAGCCAAAGCACCTTCCTTCACAATTCCCTTTAAGTTATAAAAACAACCCGAAGGTGTATACCGGTATGACGAATAGCAGTTGGATGGGTAGACCTTCTGATGCTATGCCTTTTAACCGTCAACCTAGGCCCAACCTGTACTACCCTTATATCCAGGAACACATGGTAAATTTTCCAGGTGTCCCGAATCACTGGTACGACCCATGGCACCTAGGACCACCTCATTGCACACAACCCCGATGTACAGACACCCAGTCCGACCTCCTTTTCATTCATAAATTCTTGCGGTGCTGACGCACAAATAGATTTAGGTTATGGTGACATTTTAAGCCAGTTTGTAGTATCCCGTGACTTATTCACGATATTGCTAATTAATGCACGTTCCTTAATCAATAAGATATCTGAACTAAGGACATTATTATTAGTCGCCAAGCCTACTGTAGCTCTGATTACTGAGTCATGGTGCTCATCCTCTGTACTTGATGTGCATATAGGTATCGATGATTACACTGTACACCGTGCAAACAGAGATTGCAAGCGTGGTGGAGGATGTCTCATATATATACATAGCTCATTTGTAGTCAGTAAGGTGGAAGATGAAACAATGAATAATGTACCTGACTCACTCTGGGTTGTCTTACATGGAGATAAGTACAAACTTCTCATAGGCTGTGTTTATCGAGCACCAAGCGCAACAAAAGAAACTGATGCGTTATTAGCTAAATCGTTTGCACACGCATCCTCGTTTAGTGCTAATTACAAAATAATTGCAGGGGACTTCAATCTTCCAGAAGTCAATTGGCTAACTAGTTCCGGCCCCCAACGCTTCGACGAATTACTTGCCACTATAGACTGTTATGGATGGCAACAACACGTCCAGACACCTACTCGTGGTGACAACATGTTGGACCTTGTTTTTTGTCATGACACAATCCCAGTATCCACTATGTTGGTAATCGATTTTCCAGTAGTGACCATAGAATGGTACTCTGCTCTCTGCCTTTCTCACCACTAAATACAGGAAACAAACAAGACTCAGGAAGCACAATATGTCGTAGTTACAAATATACAGACTGGGGATTAGTCCAAGAACTTATTCGACTCTGTCAATGGGATGACTATTTTACCACTGACTCCCTGGAGGCCTTAGTAACCCTGTTTTACAGGAATGTTACCCTTTGTCTAGATACAGTTGCTCCAAAGAAAATAGTGAAATTAAGTAGACACCGAACTGAATATATTCCAAGGGCACACCGTAATAAGTTAAGGAAACTGAAGAAACAGTACTATTCCACTAAGGACATATCACTATTGCTCTCAATCCACGAGTCTCTTGAATCTCTCAAGCGCCTACGCTCTCAAAAGGACCTCGACGAAGAGTTAACGGCACTTGAAAGTACCTCCAAAGTTTATAACTTAACGGCACTTCTTAAAAAACGAATGCAGTCGGCGAGGGAAATCCCATACTTACTTCACGACAAAGTAATCTACAATGAACCTGCCACTATCTGTGAACTCTTCAGTGATTGGTTTGCAAACTTTAGTTTAGAAACACATATGCCTGGTGAAACCGCTCCCCTTACTATCTCTTCCCTTGAAAGCATTGTGTTCACTAATCAGTTAATAGTACAAGCAATTAAAAGCCTTAAACCTTCCACTAGTACGGGACCGGATGGCCTCGCTTCGATAATTTTCAAAAACAGTGGGTGTGATATACCCTGTTACTTCTTAAATTCTTCTCAATATCTATGGACACTGGCACTTACCCTAGTGAGTGGAAAACTAGCTTCATAATTCCACATTACAAATCTGGTGATAGGGCAAACGTCCGCAATTACAGACCCATAAATATAACCCCAGTTATCTCACGAATCATGGAGAAAGTTGTAAAGGATCAATTGTCAGACTACCTAATTAGGGAAGATCTTGTTACAAGGTCTCAACACGGATTTCTCAAAAATAGATCCTGCGTTACTTGCCACTTCGACTTTTTCAACTGCATCACTAGTAATCGCGAAGCAATGCGCCTTCCTTTTTGAGCCTTCTCATTGGCCGAAGTTGTCCCTCTTAATGTCATTTTTGCGTTAAAAGGTCGTTTCGGTTTGGGCCGCTATACTTTAGAGTCAACAAATTCTGTTCAGTTGCCTCGTCGCTGTTACTTAAACTTATACTGAGTTCATTGTCAGCAATAGTGGGGTTGAGTTAGGTTTCGGTCATAATTATTTTGAGGTTTATGTGTAACTGGAGGTCTCTGAGTTTGCCTTTTCCTTCTCTCAGCCTTCTTATATTGCTCTATAGGCAGCTGAAAGTGAGTGTCACCACCTCAACGTGTTGTGGGGTAGTTCAAACCACGTAGGTTGCTAGTAGATGATTTTATATTGCAACTATTTGGGGGATTCACACCGAACCGGCCTGCTTTCCTTTTTGTTTTTGTGTTCCTTTAGGTCACGTGTGACGCTGGCTGTCATTCTCAGTGCTTCACACTCGAAGTTCCAATGAGTCTTTTGGGGCATATTTTTGCCTCATTCTACTGCCAGCCTATGGTCCGAAGTCGGCTTTCTCTACACCGGTTATGTTCTTCAACGTCACCCTTGGTCTCATACCACCTTTGAAGTACCATAGCCAACTGCTTCTGGGAGCTTATTGCAACTGTTAGTAGCCTTGGAGAGCTAATCAATGTGTGATGAGCGTGACGAGACGGTCTGCGAGTAAAGATTGTCTCAGAAGCATCGAGTGTCATCTGAGATGACAACTGTCGCTGTTGCCGTACGCCATGCTCGCGTTTTTCATGAACAGTGCTAATTCTCAGCTCCAGAACACCGTTTATGACTGTCGAGGTAGAGAGCATTAGTTCCGTTGACTCACTTACCTGTTAGCCCATGGCCTGTCAGGTCTTATTCTTGTGTTTGAGATCTTGCCAGTAGCTAGTGCTTGCGCCAGTAGCCACATCCTTTCAGCTTCTTCGGCACAGCTCAGTGTCACCATTAATGGACTCATCTTACCTTGGGGTGCCTGAACATTCCTGTACAGCCTGCACAATCCTACTGATTTGATGTCTAGTCCTAATTTACTGCACAAACGAACCACTTCTCCTGATGGAACAAAGCCGTTTGTTCGAGCAGGCTGCTGTCGCGAACTGGTACATTAAACAGGATAAGTCAGTTTGCTCGACAGACGTCAGGCCTAGGCTGCTTGTCTTCCTTTGGAGGATCAGTACCTTGAGGCCACATCCGGGTCTTATTAGTGTGTGTCGCGCCGTCATACCTGCTCGCGGATGCATGTGTTCCCCCTGGCGATCCCGGGTTCCCATGCTGCTCATACGAGCTTGTTTTTAGAGGTTTTGCTAGTCAGATGTTCGCCAGGTGTAACTTTAAGTGCCTACAATTTATGTAGATTATATTTACAACAGGTCACATTACACTTCAGTGAGACGAGGTGAATCTTGCTGTCGGCCGTCCACCATGTCGTATTGGGAAGTCACTTCACGCCACACAGCGAAATCAGACAAGCAAAGAGTTTAAACATAATCGGCTTGATTTGCCATGCCTTACACTTGCACAGACCTATTAACTACTTGACTCCTGGTCCTTTAAGATTCAGAACATCCTTAGATCTTTGCCATTTTTAGTACAGACTTTCTATCTTTTTATCGCTGTGTATCCTGCCATTTGACTAAGACAGTTTTGACCAACTCAAAGAGGAGTGGTTTTGGAACCGGCTAAATGTAGTTCTCAGTATTTGACGTGTTAAGGCCGTTTCGTTCCTCTGAACAGAGTTGTCTATCAAAGGCATCAGCTACATAGGCCCTGGTTTGTCACCCGTTAAGATAAAGGCAATCCTTGATCCAACTTTTCAACCTATTGTTGACAAGTATCCGGAACTTAATTGCCCGTCGAACGACCTATCGTGCATAACCAGCAATATTATGCACCACATCATTACCACAGGACAACCTGTGACATCTAAAGCACGACGATTAGCTCCTGACAAACTGAGAATCGCCAGGAATGAATTTGACCATATGCTTACCCTTGGCATCATTCGACCTTCGAATAGCCCATGGGCATCCCCACTTCATATGGTTCCGAAAAAGGATAGCAATGATTGGCGACCCACCGGTGATTACCGGCGAGTGAATGCCAAATCAACCCCCGATTGCTACCCGTTGCCTCATATACACGACTTGACGGCAACCTTATCCGGCGCGACTATATTCTCCAAAATCGACTTAGTTAAAGCGTATAACCAAATCCCAATGGCAACAGAAGACATCCCGAAAACGGCTATCATTACGCCTTTCGGACTTTTCGAATTTCTACGTACGCCATTCGGTCTTCGGAATGCAGCCCAAACATTCCAACGCTTCATTGACGAAGTATTTCGCGGTCTCGACTTTGTATACGCATACTTAGACGACTGCCTCATTGCCAGTCCAGACAAGGAAACTCACCTTAGGCACTTGGACTTGGCATTTGACAGGTTACGCCAACATGGTGTTACCATTAATATTCAAAAATGTCAAATCGGTGTTGACTCACTCGACTTTCTGGGTCACACTATTGACATTTTTTTTTTGCACTGGCTACTAAGGTTGAGGCTATATTGAACTTTCCAGAGCCACAGACATTGAAAAGTCTCCGCACTTTTAACGGCTTAGTAAGCTATTATCGACGCTTTGTTCCCAACTGTGCCTCTCTGATTCAGCTATTGACAGACCTCCTTCAAGGGAATAACAAGTCCATAGAACTTGACGCGTCTGCTCGAAATGCTTTTACCCAGATTAAAAAAGCTATTGCGAATGCCACACTTCTGATGTATCAGGATCCAACGGCACCGTTAAGTATCTCGGTTGATGCATCAAATATTGCAATCGGCGCAGTTCTACAACAGCTAGTTGACAAGGAGTGGCAACCACTTGCCTTCTTCTCGAGACGCCTGCAAATAGCTGAAACGAAGTACAGCACATTCAGCAGAGAACTTCTGGCTATGTACTGTGCTATACGACATTTTAGACATTTGGTGGAGGGTCGTGAATTTATAATTTTTACGGATCACAAACCTCTGACGTACTCTCTGAACTCACCTTCAGATAAGTATTCACCCAGGGAATCACGACAACTGGATTACGTCTCACAGTTTACATCAGATATTCGCCATGTATCCGGAGTAAACAACACTGTGGCAGATGCCTTGTCGCGCGTTTGTTCCCTCACCCAAATCGACGGCATAGACCTAGTAAAACTGGCTCGTCTTCAAAAAGAAGATGCCGAACTTCAACATGAGTTGTCGAAAACAACTCTACAATTAGCTGAGAAACCCTTAGGTATGGGAAGAGATACTATTCTGTGCGACATTTCCACGAGTACTCCTCGCCCCATCGTGCCTAAAAGTTATCGCCGTAACGTCTTCAATACGTTGCATGGCTTATCTCACCCAGGTATTCGCACTACTGTCAAGCTCGTAACTAGTCGGTTTTGTTGGCCTGGCATTAATAAAGAAGTAAGGGAATGGGCACAAACGTGCTTAGCTTGTCAAAAGTGCAAGGTGATAAGACACACCAAAAGCCCACTTGGCACCTTTCTTCTCCCTGACGCTCGTTTCGAACACGTCCATATAGATTTGGTTGGTCCCCTTCCTGAATCACATGGATATACTTATATTTTAACTTGCATAGATCGCTTCACACAATGGCCGGAAGCAGTACCCATCAAGGACGTATCTGCTGAAACAGTCGCACGCGTCTTCGTAGAAAGATGGATTGCTAACTTTGGATGCCCATCTTCCATAACAACTGATCGCGGGCGGCAATTCGAAAGTGGCTTATTCTTCGCCCTGACTAAAATCATAGGTTGCATGCGATTTCGAACAACAGCCTACCATCCTCAAGCTAATGGTATGGTAGAACGTCTACACAGACAGCTGAAAGCTGGTCTGTCAGCCGCAAACACCACCCATTGGACTGAATCCCTCCCGTTAGTTCTCCTAGGGATACGAAACGCCTTGAAAACCGATGCTGGTTGTACTAGCGCCGAGCTAGTATATGGCACGACACTGTGACTGCCTGGTGAATTTGTTTCTACCTCGAGCTTCCCACCAGTGGTAGATCACGCTTCATACGTCAGCAGGCTTACAAACGCAATGCGTTCAGTTAAACCTGCTCCCCTTCGCCCACAGTCCATTGATGTTTTCGTTCATCCGTGTTTGAAAACTTCTTCACATGTATTTGTTCGTCGCGGCTCTGTGCGCAGACCCCTGGAACCCCCATATGACGGACCTTATAAGGTAATTAAACGTTCTGATAAATGCTTTGTCTTGGACAAAAACGGCCGCGAGGACACCGTCAGCATTGACCGTCTGAAACCGGCTTATTTGCAGGGTAGTCCTATTAGCATAGAGCTCAACGTGCCCCAAAATCCACAAGTAACAGAAGATCGTTTAGACGTCGATGAAGTCGCTAGCACAGCGACAGCTACCGAACCTTCTATCGAGCCTCCCAAGAAAACCCGTTCTGGACGCACCGTAAGGTTCCCAGAATATCTGCACACTTATTTGACTTAACGAATCGTGTGATTCACGCAACTCATTCGTTTGTGGTACTGACTATTTTTTTTGACGCATCAATTTTTTTTATATACAGTACCACCGAACACAAAAATTTTTTTTCAACAGTTCACGTAACATACACAAAAAAAATTAATTGGATGTATTTTTTTTCGATGTTCTGAACTTAGCATTATTTTACTGTATAGTAAATGCACATAATTTTTTTAACCAAAAAGGTCATTTCGTACATTTTCCTCGACATGGTTCTTAGCGTTCTTGTTTTCTTTTCCAGGTGCGACGGGCATTGGACGGGAGACAAACGAAGCACGGAATCCAAAGAACAACACCAGCAAGCTATGTACAAACACCCCATTAGCATAGGCAGACAAACCAGTAGGCATACCACCAAGCCGCTCGGAAGATTTTTTTCACTCGAAAGGGAACCATCGAGTTTTTTTACTTCCGGCTGGTTCTGTCTTAGGGTCCTCACGACCCCACAAGGGGGGGAGTGAGCTGTAGCGGTAAATAATTCCCCAAAATTATTGACCACAGCAATCACTCATTGGATGCTGACCACCACCGTTTAAGTCGACTTGTTTAGCTGAAGGCTTCCGGTCAAGCATCACCGCCATTTGGTACCCCGTCGTGTCACGTGCACGATCACTAGCTAGCTAAGCGTTCGTCTAACGGCTGTTTTTGGTTCCTAAATATATCTCTTGGTTTGGACGATCAAATATTGGCTTTTGCTTCGTCTTTGGTACGCGAGAATAAATTAATTAGAAGTTGTTGAACGAGATATCCGTCAACCTTTAAAATTCCTTCACCCAGTAGTCGTCCGATGTGTTCAGGATGAGAGGTTACAGTAACAGCAATAATGATAGGTATAATTAATCAGAACGTGTTTTGAAGTGCACTCATTATTACGGTATGGCGTGTCAGTATTAAAAAGACAGTCCATTCGAAATCAGCCTTCCAGCCGCTGCATGGTTATATAGACTCACCATAGAGTTTTCCATGGATGTCGCTTTAGCCACAAATCTTAAGAAAGAGTTTCAAATACGGCAGGTTCAAAGAGTGAAGAAATGGAGGCACACTCAATTCCTTGCTCTCCGGTACGTCATTCTTAGTGGGTGACAACCAGGGAGTCCCTGGTGACTTAATAGCACAACAAGTTTGTTTGGGTTATTCCGGTCATCTGCAATATTGCAGGCAATAATTAGGCCACCCCTAAGCCGGGGGTTTTGAAGTGCGAAGAGACGAAATTTCCTCATCCTTTCCTCTCACGGCATGTCCTGGAGGCGGTTACTAATTTTGTCTCTCATTTCCGAACCCTTTCTGTAACATTGGGGGCATTTTCCATTAAGGGAAGATGATCGTATTGTGTACTTCAAGGTGTAGCCGTACACACATTTTATAAACCTTGGAAAAATTTCAGAAGTGAGCGCGCCTAACAGCCCGTGTGTTGAGTGCGAAAACCCCACATGTCTTGGAAGCATCACTAATGTAATTCTCGCTTTTTCGGCTCGCCGCACACTGTTCTATTTAAGCCAAAACACTGGACAATGAGATACCGAGGAAAAAGGGAGAAAGCTAAGAAGATTAGCAGGCAAAACAAGTGGAAGTCAGACCAAGTGAACTGAGTGTAAGACAGTTGATAATGTAGCGATAAATAATTCCCCAAGATTATTGACCATAGCAATCATCACTGAACATTGGATGCTGACCCTCACTGCTTAAGTTTACTTGTTTAGCTGAAGGCTTCCGGTCAGGCATCCCCACGATTTGGTACTCCGTCGTGTCACGTTCGTGCACGATCACTAGCCAGCTAAGCATTCATCTCGGTCTACGATTTGGTCTCGAAATATTTTTCGTAGTTTCGACGATCAAACAGTGTCTTTTGCTTTGCCTTTGGTCCACGAGGAACGAATACTGTAGTAGTTGTTGGTATAAGATCTTGCGTCATTATACGCCGTACAATTAGCGAACATCAATACCGTCAGCCTCTCAACTAGTGGACCCAACCGCGAACTTCATCTTTGATAAATACTCAAATAAATCCGGTGAGTTCGTTCCATTTTGTATTTGTTCTTGTACTGTTTTGTAGTCGGCATACATTTCGTCATGAGTGATCCTAGTCCCAAGGTCATTCGTATTCGCTCAACTGCCGGAACCATCGAGCTTGTACCATATTTGCCAGATAATGCCGAAACATGGTTTCAGATAGCTGAGTCTGATTTTAGTGAGCATGGGATAACCGATCAACGTTCATAGTTATTCACGCCCTACCGCGGGAATTCAGCGGGTACGTAACTGTGCAGACTTCGAGTCCCGAGGTAAGTAACTCGTATCAGTTGTTCAAAGCATACCTCCTCAGGAGAAACGTCCTCACGGATCGGAAACGCCTGGACGAATTATTTTGTAACATCAAATCAGGGGATCAGTCAGCCGTGAGCATGCTAACAAGAATGAGAGAGGTTGTTGGCCAAAGTCAGTTTGATGAAATACTTTTCTGAGAACTCTTCTTATCCAAACTGCCCCAGTCAGTACAGACCGTACTTGTGACACTTCAAGCTGTTCTTATGGATGACTTAGTTATTTCTGCGGATAAAATTCTAGAAATAACTAAAGAAACAATTTCACAGGTCCGCCTTAGCAGTAACCGTTGCCGGTGACACTAGCTTTCTGCATTACACCCATGATGTGATCAGCCAGACTCGATATTTACTCGACACAGGCACCGATGTCAGCGTCCTTCCTGCTACAGCAGCAGACAGACAGAAGGAACCAACCCTCAGCTCACAGGCTGAAAATGGAAAACCAATTGTGAATTTGAGTATGAAACACGTCTCTTTGAATTAAGGTTTACACAAACCTACTAAGACGACAGTCATCGTCTCATCGGTCGCTGTTCAGAAAGAAGAGTAAAACACCGTCAGAAGTAATATTGTGATATATTATTGTAATATCTGTTCAAAGACCTTAGTCATACGTCATTTATATGTTGGTGTAACAATAAAGAATCCTCGAGCGGCCAATCGGTGTTTTGGTGTTTTCGTCCGTTATTACTAAGCGTTTCTGAGAAACTTCAAGCGACAGCGTGAGCCCGAGCGTAGCAAGAGCTGGTCAATACAGGTTTACGAGAAGTGATTGAGAGTTTCTGACGATAGAAACAGATCTGGCGGTTTCAAACAGTTGGTGAAAGTTTGGATAGTCACCGTTCATCTTTCCTGGTGCCGGTCAAGTCCTCTTTGAACAAGCAATATCCGGAACCTTTTTGGAATTGGGTCAAGTTCAACAATGCCTGGGTCAAAGAAGGGACAGAGTGTCTTGGATGCAAACAGGAAAGTAAGTCATGGTGACTTGTCTGTTAATTGTAACGATGTGTCTGATGTTAAGCATGACATGGTTGATGTTACTGTTTCGCCGTTCAGGGATAATAGGAACATCAAACTCCCTAAATTTGAACCACGGTGTTTTGATGGAAACCCGGCTGATTATTTACAATTTGTAAAGGAGTTTGAGATCATGTTGAGTAGTTTTCTATTAAATGATGAAATGAAGTTAATGTATTTAATGAGGTATTGCACTGGAGATGTTTCAAGAGCTATACAGTGCTGCAAGCTCATGCCTCCTAATGAGGGCTACGATGAGGCTATGAGCATATTACGTCAAAGGTTTGGAAGACCTTCAATGATTGTAAGGAACGTATACGAAGCTGTCAAAGGTAACGGCAGTCAACCACAAGATGACTCCAAGGCACCTACTGAGTTTTTAGATAATCTTATGACTTATAAGAATACCTTGATTTCTATGAATTGCATGAATGACCTCAACTCGAGTTTTATACTAGATGTAATAGCAAGACGCCTACCTACTCGACTGCAAAGGAAGTAGGTGAAGATAAGCTCCCGTATGGAGGATGACGGCATCGAGCCAAAATTTGATGATATCCGGAAACTAGTAAAAGATAGCGTCAATCTATCTATGAGCAAGTTCGCCAGTATATTGAATTTCACCCCTAGAATAGAGCAGTCTGAGGGTAAAACGCAATCAGTGATAACGAATAGGCCTCAGAGAGGTGGATATCGAGAAGGCTCCATGATGTCTAGTAATGCATATAGACTTAGTGAGTGTAACAGGTTTCGTGGTACATCCTCAACAGATAAGTTACAAGATGCAAGACAAACACGGTTGTGTTTTACACGTTTGCAAGAGGTGCATACAGAAGTGAACTGTGAACCAGTGAGCAAGTTTAGTGATAAGCCAAGTGTGAAATCAAGGTCTGACTCCGAATTGTGTTACGATAACGGTGCGGTGAAGAAGTCTGTAGTTGCAACTGGTAAGCCATTGTTTAATAGGGTGTCACAGAATAGAGTTGCTGCTTCAGAGTGCAGTTCTGACTCCACAAGTTTACAAGGTATTACTAGTCAGAGTGAAGTTATAAATCCTTTATTGATTTGTGAGGAGGAACCAAAATTGTCTACTTCTGTTATTAAAGAGTTTGAAAATGATGAAGTTGACGGTAAAGTGAATATTCGTGATAATGACCATGATACCTCACATTTGTCTTTGGTTGATCATGATGAAATGAGGGATATGCCTACTTCTGCTGAGTTGAACAAAGGTTCTGTACAACTTGAACGTGAAGTAGAATTGAATGCAGATGCAGTTGCAGAAGGCATGCATACTAGTCAGACCGTCAGTGTAATTGATCTGCGTGTAGCCCACCTATCATCAGATGCTAGTGTTAAACCTGAGCTGATAGTAAGTGACACCAGTGGTGGTGGTCTTGTAGTTAGGCAAACTTCTAAAAGCCCAACTAAACAGCTTCTGATCCACCGCTAATTTCATCAACCGGTATCAATCGGTCATCGTTGGTGTTGTCATCCACAATGAAACAGACGCCCATCAACTCAAGTATCTTGTGCAAGGACTATGATAGTATTAGTGCATTTGAAAAGACGAAAGATATTGGTCAGTTTAGTGAGGATAAGCCAAGTGTAAACGAGAGAGTAATTGTTAAATTGACTTGTATGAATAAAGGCATTTCTAGTTTCAAGTTACCATTTGAATGCTATTATCTTTGGTGTAAATTACTCTGTTTCTACGCTTGGTTGATCAGATACGTCGTGTGTTTGTTCGTCATCTATATTCTAGGATACAATGACATGAGCGTCTTACCGTTCAGATTTGAGGATATAGCTGATAGAAGGAAGTCAGTAAATGAACTCCGCGACGATTTCCCAACCTAGGTCGTCAACCTGAGAAGGGTTGTAGGCGTATTGCTGTGAGTCCTACAGTTCTTCAATGGTATTACTTCAAGGCAGAACCCATAAAATTTGATGTGCTGATGGAACATATGTTTGTGTTAAATAATTATGTGAGTTCCAATTATTTTAATTGTTGGTTAATCTTGTTTGTGTCCGGACATTCCACAACATACAGTCGTCAATGTGAGTAGCGTTGTAGGCGTACTGGTGTAAGTCCTGCGATTATTCAAAAGAATTCCATCAAGACATGATCTGCGAATTTGTGTGTACTGTTTGTATACATGTGTGGTATGTCATATCAACTGGTGTTTTTGGATTCATGAACTGAACTCGAGGTTTATACTAGAAGAAATAGAAGACGTCTACCTACTCGACTGCAAAGGAAGTAGGTGAAGATAAGCTCCCGTATGGAGGATGACGGCATCGAGCCAAAATTTGATGATATCCGGAAACTAGTAAAAGATAGCGTCAATCTATCTATGAGCAAGTTCGCCAGTATATTGAATTTCACCCCTAGAATAGAGCAGTCTGAGGGTAAAACGCAATCAGTGATAACGAATAGGCCTCAGAGAGGTGGATATCGAGAAGGCTCCATGATGTCTAGTAATGCATATAGACTTAGTGAGTGTAACAGGTTTCGTGGTACATCCTCAACAGATAAGTTACAAGATGCAAGACAAACACGGTTGTGTTTTACACGTTTGCAAGAGGTGCATACAGAAGTGAACTGTGAACCAGTGAGCAAGTTTAGTGATAAGCCAAGTGTGAAATCAAGGTCTGACTCCGAATTGTGTTACGATAACGGTGCGGTGAAGAAGTCTGTAGTTGCAACTGGTAAGCCATTGTTTAATAGGGTGTCACAGAATAGAGTTGCTGCTTCAGAGTGCAGTTCTAACTCCACAAGTTTACAAGGTATTACTAGTCAGAGTGAAGTTATAAATCCTTTATTGATTTGTGAGGAGGAACCAAAATTGTCTACTTCTGTTATTAAAGAGTTTGAAAATGATGAAGTTGACGGTAAAGTGAATATTCGTGATAATGACCATGATACCTCACATTTGTCTTTGGTTGATCATGATGAAATGAGGGATATGCCTACTTCTGCTGAGTTGAACAAAGGTTCTGTACAACTTGAACGTGAAGTAGAATTGAATGCAGATGCAGTTGCAGAAGGCATGCATACTAGTCAGACCGTCAGTGTAATTGATCTGCGTGTAGCCCACCTATCATCAGATGCTAGTGTTAAACCTGAGCTGATAGTAAGTGACACCAGTGGTGGTGGTCTTGTAGTTAGGCAAACTTCTAAAAGCCCAACTAAACAGCTTCTGATCCACCGCTAATTTCATCAACCGGTATCAATCGGTCATCGTTGGTGTTGTCATCCACAATGAAACAGACGCCCATCAACTCAAGTATCTTGTGCAAGGACTATGATAGTATTAGTGCATTTGAAAAGACGAAAGATATTGGTCAGTTTAGTGAGGATAAGCCAAGTGTAAACGAGAGAGTAATTGTTAAATTGACTTGTATGAATAAAGGCATTTCTAGTTTCAAGTTACCATTTGAATGCTATTATCTTTGGTGTAAATTACTCTGTTTCTACGCTTGGTTGATCAGATACGTCGTGTGTTTGTTCGTCATCTATATTCTAGGATACAATGACATGAGCGTCTTACCGTTCAGATTTGAGGATATAGCTGATAGAAGGAAGTCAGTAAATGAACTCCGCGACGATTTCCCAACCTAGGTCGTCAACCTGAGAAGGGTTGTAGGCGTATTGCTGTGAGTCCTACAGTTCTTCAATGGTATTACTTCAAGGCAGAACCCATAAAATTTGATGTGCTGATGGAACATATGTTTGTGTTAAATAATTATGTGAGTTCCAATTATTTTAATTGTTGGTTAATCTTGTTTGTGTCCGGACATTCCACAACATACAGTCGTCAATGTGAGTAGCGTTGTAGGCGTACTGGTGTAAGTCCTGCGATTATTCAAAAGAATTCCATCAAGACATGATCTGCGAATTTGTGTGTACTGTTTGTATACATGTGTGGTATGTCATATCAACTGGTGTTTTTGGATTCATGAACTGAACTCGAGGTTTATACTAGAAGAAATAGAAGACGTCTACCTACTCGACTGCAAAGGAAGTAGGTGAAGATAAGCTCCCGTATGGAGGATGACGGCATCGAGCCAAAATTTGATGATATCCGGAAACTAGTAAAAGATAGCGTCAATCTATCTATGAGCAAGTTCGCCAGTATATTGAATTTCACCCCTAGAATAGAGCAGTCTGAGGGTAAAACGCAATCAGTGATAACGAATAGGCCTCAGAGAGGTGGATATCGAGAAGGCTCCATGATGTCTAGTAATGCATATAGACTTAGTGAGTGTAACAGGTTTCGTGGTACATCCTCAACAGATAAGTTACAAGATGCAAGACAAACACGGTTGTGTTTTACACGTTTGCAAGAGGTGCATACAGAAGTGAACTGTGAACCAGTGAGCAAGTTTAGTGATAAGCCAAGTGTGAAATCAAGGTCTGACTCCGAATTGTGTTACGATAACGGTGCGGTGAAGAAGTCTGTAGTTGCAACTGGTAAGCCATTGTTTAATAGGGTGTCACAGAATAGAGTTGCTGCTTCAGAGTGCAGTTCTAACTCCACAAGTTTACAAGGTATTACTAGTCAGAGTGAAGTTATAAATCCTTTATTGATTTGTGAGGAGGAACCAAAATTGTCTACTTCTGTTATTAAAGAGTTTGAAAATGATGAAGTTGACGGTAAAGTGAATATTCGTGATAATGACCATGATACCTCACATTTGTCTTTGGTTGATCATGATGAAATGAGGGATATGCCTACTTCTGCTGAGTTGAACAAAGGTTCTGTACAACTTGAACGTGAAGTAGAATTGAATGCAGATGCAGTTGCAGAAGGCATGCATACTAGTCAGACCGTCAGTGTAATTGATCTGCGTGTAGCCCACCTATCATCAGATGCTAGTGTTAAACCTGAGCTGATAGTAAGTGACACCAGTGGTGGTGGTCTTGTAGTTAGGCAAACTTCTAAAAGCCCAACTAAACAGCTTCTGATCCACCGCTAATTTCATCAACCGGTATCAATCGGTCATCGTTGGTGTTGTCATCCACAATGAAACAGACGCCCATCAACTCAAGTATCTTGTGCAAGGACTATGATAGTATTAGTGCATTTGAAAAGACGAAAGATATTGGTCAGTTTAGTGAGGATAAGCCAAGTGTAAACGAGAGAGTAATTGTTAAATTGACTTGTATGAATAAAGGCATTTCTAGTTTCAAGTTACCATTTGAATGCTATTATCTTTGGTGTAAATTACTCTGTTTCTACGCTTGGTTGATCAGATACGTCGTGTGTTTGTTCGTCATCTATATTCTAGGATACAATGACATGAGCGTCTTACCGTTCAGATTTGAGGATATAGCTGATAGAAGGAAGTCAGTAAATGAACTCCGCGACGATTTCCCAACCTAGGTCGTCAACCTGAGAAGGGTTGTAGGCGTATTGCTGTGAGTCCTACAGTTCTTCAATGGTATTACTTCAAGGCAGAACCCATAAAATTTGATGTGCTGATGGAACATATGTTTGTGTTAAATAATTATGTGAGTTCCAATTATTTTAATTGTTGGTTAATCTTGTTTGTGTCCGGACATTCCACAACATACAGTCGTCAATGTGAGTAGCGTTGTAGGCGTACTGGTGTAAGTCCTGCGATTATTCAAAAGAATTCCATCAAGACATGATCTGCGAATTTGTGTGTACTGTTTGTATACATGTGTGGTATGTCATATCAACTGGTGTTTTTGGATTCATGAACTGAACTCGAGGTTTATACTAGAAGAAATAGAAGACGTCTACCTACTCGACTGCAAAGGAAGTAGGTGAAGATAAGCTCCCGTATGGAGGATGACGGCATCGAGCCAAAATTTGATGATATCCGGAAACTAGTAAAAGATAGCGTCAATCTATCTATGAGCAAGTTCGCCAGTATATTGAATTTCACCCCTAGAATAGAGCAGTCTGAGGGTAAAACGCAATCAGTGATAACGAATAGGCCTCAGAGAGGTGGATATCGAGAAGGCTCCATGATGTCTAGTAATGCATATAGACTTAGTGAGTGTAACAGGTTTCGTGGTACATCCTCAACAGATAAGTTACAAGATGCAAGACAAACACGGTTGTGTTTTACACGTTTGCAAGAGGTGCATACAGAAGTGAACTGTGAACCAGTGAGCAAGTTTAGTGATAAGCCAAGTGTGAAATCAAGGTCTGACTCCGAATTGTGTTACGATAACGGTGCGGTGAAGAAGTCTGTAGTTGCAACTGGTAAGCCATTGTTTAATAGGGTGTCACAGAATAGAGTTGCTGCTTCAGAGTGCAGTTCTGACTCCACAAGTTTACAAGGTATTACTAGTCAGAGTGAAGTTATAAATCCTTTATTGATTTGTGAGGAAGAACCAAAATTGTCTACTTCTGTTATTAAAGAGTTTGAAAATGATGAAGTTGACGGTAAAGTGAATATTCGTGATAATGACCATGATACCTCACATTTGTCTTTGGTTGATCATAATGAGATGAAGGATATGCCTACTTATGCTTATTTGAACGAGGGTTTTGTACAAATTGAACGTGAAGCAGAATTAAATGCAGATGCTGTTGTAGAATGTATGGTGTCAGCAACGTCTCGTAAACCGTCAATGCCCAGCTCTTGCTGCACTCGGGCTCACGCTGTCGCTTGAAGTTTCTCAGAAACGCTTAGTAATAACGGACGCAGAAACCAAAACATCAATGGGCGACTCGGGGATTCTTTATTGTAACACCAACATATAAACTATGTTACAAATAAGGTCTGTGAACAAATATTACAGTAATGAATCACAATATAACTTCTGACGGTTGTATCCTGACTTCTTTCTGAACAGCGACCGATGAGACGATGACTGGCTGATTAATGCCTCTGCGAATTTGAAGAATTTGGTTTTGAGCAAACAACCATGAATTGATCGTTCAATCTTCAACTGCATTGACACTCCTCGGCAAAATGTGATCCAACCCTTTTTTCCTTCACGACCAATACACGTTGACTTGGATGCCATTGCGAGAACCTGGGTCACACGGACAGAGCTGAAATGGAAAACAAACAGAAAAGCCAACACACCACAAGCATACTCACAGCACAATCTCACACATCATTGACGACCTGCGCCTCCAGACAGAGACCTCCTCTTGACATCTTGCAACACAATCGTCACTTGCTAGAATGACTCTTGCAGAATGCAACGTGACCACAGCACCACCTCATGATACTCCACGCACATCCTCTTATCTACTCACTACCCATTACCACTGCAATCGTTTGTCACTCATTCTGCCTCAGTTCCAGTAACGGTGACGTATGCAAGCCCCAGTCGTCTACACTATCACTCCCTGGCGTGTGGGACTACAGCAAACAATTATCTCCGTGTGGATTTCATTCTCAGGACTAGCCTTTCCGGAGTATACGACCCATCTGCTGTCTTTAACATCAATCAATTCATTCACGGTTGTAGAAGACTCGAAACAAATTCAGAAGTAACCATGACGAAAATTTAAAAACTTATGCATAAAAAAAAGACAAGAAAAAATCCAGTACATACAATGAATCCAAAAAACACCAACAATTAAACAACAACTACAATAAATTGAACTCACAGAATAATTTAACGCAAAAATACGTACAGTCAATACATCAAATGTTGAGGTTTCTGCCTTGACGAACTATCCTTGAAGAACTGTAGGACTTACAGCAGCACGCATACATTCATTCTCAGGTTGATGATCCAAGTGGTAGACTTATTGAAACAAAGTTGACCAACACATGGATGAAACATGATACCAAGTCAGTATATACAATATGAACATATGTACAAAACAACACACCAAGCACATTGGACTGCTCATTGATGCGCTACCCTTTGAAGAATTATAGGACTTACAGTAGTACGCCTACAACCCTTCTCAGGTTGACGACCTAGGTTGGAAAATCGTCGCGGAGTTCATTTGCTGACTTCCCTCTATCAGCTATTTCCTCAAATCTGAACAGTAACACGCTCATGTCATTGTATCCTAGAATATAGATGACGAACAAACACACGACGTATCTGATCAACCAAGCGTAGAAACAGAGTAATTTACACCAAAGATAATAGCATTCAAACGGTAACTTGAAACTAGAAATGCCTTTATTCATACAAGTCAATTTAACAATTACTCTCTCGTTTACACTTGGCTTATCCTCACTAAACTGACCAATATCTTTCGTCTTTTCAAATGCACTAATACTATCATAGTCCTTGCACAAGATACTTGAGTTGATGGGCGTCTGTTTCATTGTGGATGACAACACCAACGACGACTGATTGATACCGGTTGATGAAGTTAGCGGTGGATCAGAAGCTGTTTAGTTGGGCTTTTAGAAGGTTGTGTAACTGCACGATTACCACCACTGCCTTCTTATATTATTAGCTCCGGTTTAGCATTAGCATCTGGTGATAGGTGGGCTACACGCAGATCAATTACACTGACGGTCTGAGAAGTATGCATGGCTTCTGCAACTGCATTCAATCCTACTTTACGTTGTAGTTGTACAGAATCTTTGTTCAACTTAGGAGTAGTAGGCATTCCCCTCGTTTCATCATGATCAAACAAAGACAAATCTGCACTATCATGATCATTATCACAAAAATTCAATTTACCGTCATCTATCTGGTCGACTTCATCGATTTCCAACACTTTAATAACAGAAGTAGACAATTTTGGTTCTTCCTCACAAATCAATAAAGGATTTATAACTTCACTCTGACTAGTAATACCTTGTAAACTTGTGGAGTCAGAACTGCACTCTGAAGCAGCAACTCTATTCTGTGACACTCTATTCAACAATGGCTTACCAGTTGCAACTACAGACTTCTTCACCGCACCGTTATCGTAACACAATTCGGAGTCAGACCTTGATTTCGCACTTGGCTTATCACTAAACTTGCTCACTGGTTCACAGTTCACTTCTGTATGCACCTCTTGCAAACGTGTAAAACACAACCGTGTTTGTCTTGCATCTTGTAACTTATCTGTTGAGGATGTACCACGAAACCTGTTACACTCACTAAGTCTATATGCATTACTAGACATCATGGAGCCTTCTCGATATCCACCTCTCTGAGGCCTATTCGTTATCACTGATTGCGTTTTACCCTCAGACTGCTCTATTCTAGGGGTGAAATTCAATATACTGGCGAACTTGCTCATAGATAGATTGACGCTATCTTTTACTAGTTTCCGGATATCATCAAATTTTGGCTCGATGCCGTCATCCTCCATACGGGAGCTTATCTTCACCTACTTCCTTTGCAGTCGAGTAGGTAGGCGTCTTGCTATTACATCTAGTATAAAACTCGAGTTGAGGTCATTCATGCAATTCATAGAAATCAAGGTATTCTTATAAGTCATAAGATTATCTAAAAACTCAGTAGGTGCCTTGGAGTCATCTTGTGGTTGACTGCCGTTACCTTTGACAGCTTCGTATACGTTCCTTACAATCATTGAAGGTCTTCCAAACCTTTGACGTAATATGCTCATAGCCTCATCGTAGCCCTCATTAGGAGGCATGAGCTTGCAGCACTGTATAGCTCTTGAAACATCTCCAGTGCAATACCTCATTAAATACATTAACTTCATTTCATCATTTAATAGAAAACTACTCAACATGATCTCAAACTCCTTTACAAATTGTAAATAATCAGCCGGGTTTCCATCAAAACACCGTGGTTCAAATTTAGGGAGTTTGATGTTCCTATTATCCCTGAACGGCGAAACAGTAACATCAACCATGTCATGCTTAACATCAGACACATCGTTACAATTAACAGACAAGTCACCATGACTTACTTTCCTGTTTGCATCCAAGACACTCTGTCCCTTCTTTGACCCAGGCATTGTTGAACTTGACCCAATTCCAAAAAGGTTCCGGATATTGCTTGTTCAAAGAGGACTTGACCGGCACCAGGAAAGATGAACGGTG
>CALYDD020000351.1:0-99546 GCA_944472135.2 Trichobilharzia regenti | reverse complement strand
TAGTAGTAGTAGTAGTAGTAGTAGTAGTAAAATGATAAACACAACTTTTTCAATTTCAAATGAATTTATTTCACTTCAATTTTACTTCTATACGAACTGGACAATGAATTTACAGGTAATAAGATTTTTCAAAAAGAATAAACTATTTCATTGATTTTCTTCTTTCATATCATTTTGGAATTGTTCATTAATTAAATTGTTTGTTTAACCCTATAGTCGACTGTAGTTGGTGTAGTCGCATAGTTTATTATCTCCTTTGAATCATTACCATCGTTTGTATTCTCTCCAGTTGGTATCATCTTGATTCGTGGATCGTTTGCTATACTAAATTGCCTTTATCAATAAAATAAGTTCAAACATAAGATTGATACTGACATAGTAAACAAAAAGAAAATGTTTAATTAACTGTAGGGAGATGGCCTTAGTTTGCCTGTCAGTAGGCTATGGTTGAAGTTAACATAAAAACCTGAGTAGTGACAAGATTAGGTCTAACAACTGACTGTGTCATGTATACTACTGAAACAGGTGGACTAGTTGCGCATCTCACACTACCTACTTCTTCAAACCAGCAGTAATAGCTGTAGTAGGATTAGACTGGAGAAGAGATAACGATGGTTGTACCAAGGCATCGCACAAAACAAGGGTTTTTCTGACTAATCATATGGGAAATTGTAGGCTGCTTAGGTGAGGATTTTATGATGCTGGAAATTATCAGTTAAGTCCATAATAAAAAGAATATATTCATTGAATTGAATGTTTGATTTTCCCGTAGATTGTTTGGACCGAAGTGCCCGTTGCACAAGAGGTGGCTCTCGTGGCCCAAGTGGTCTAGTGGATAACGCTTTGGCGTTTGAAAACTATGGGTACTGGGTTCGAGCTTCGGTGGGAACGTCATCACTCACTGAGAAATGCAGGTACATTCAGATGACGAGTCCCAAATAGGACGAAATGCGCATCCCGGATTCCACTGCTAGCCACCATCCACCAATTGTATAAGAATATATTCATCTTTTATCACCATTGAAGTTATCTTCAAGTATTTGAGTAAATTTCTACTGAAATATTCCTTCACAAATTTCAAACCTTTCTACTTCTGTTATCGAATTTTCTGTGCTAATTCAAGCTTGGTAAGAAGGTCTACATTGACTAATCTTTTTGTTCATCCATCTAACTTTTTGCCTGTTTAATTGCCCGTTCGACTATCTGTCCCATCGCCTTGTGATTTTAGATATCCATATTACGTTCAACAATCAACCAATGAGGGCTTTATTAAATTTAAAGGAATCAACTCTAAGATATTCTGGAACTGATACGTTTTAGTGGTTAATTGATTAAAGAACGTCATGTCCTTGTTCGCGGATTTTACGTACATAATCTGGTAGAATGTATCTATTCTGGCTGAATGGTAAGATGATGTGGGGCTAAAAGTATGTGGTTTAATGTATTTGGGGACAGTTTGACATTATGATAACGATGATCTATCGGGTTAACATTAATTCTTACTCTTGTTCATTCCCTTTTTTGATAAACTCAGAGTCTAACCGAGAAATAACTCTTTAGGCTATTCCACGAAATTAAGCAATTTTAATAGGACATTTATGGTTAAACCTGTGAAACCTTTTCATATTTCGCAGAATATGCATGACATGTAAGTGATAAGACAGTTCAGACATCACACTAACCAGACTTTTAGTAAAATGCTTAGAATCCATCAGCAACCAACTCATTAAGACTGATGTGACTGATCTCCAATATGGATGAAGATTTGAACACTTCTGATTGTTCCAACTTCAACATTTATAGGGAATATCTTCGTCAATCATACACGAAGCAACATCTTACATCTAACTAAGGCCTTATGACTTTCAAACTTATACCTCCAATGAAGTAGGCCTTATGGAATTCAAATATTCAGTTAATATTCAGCTTACCTAACATTTGAACGTCCATTTATAACAAGCAATGAATTATCACCAGTTACTACTTCATTACTTATGGATATACCATCTAAGTATTGTTTTAATAATAATTTTAATTGAAGATTTTCTTGCTCCAACATATTGTGTTCCTTAGCAATGGCTAGCCGATCCAATTGAACTTTGTTAAATCGTCTCCAAAACATTTCCAGTGGAATGCATCGTTTTAATATCTAAAAATTTGAATAAAAATTTTTCAAACGATGCAAAATAAATTAAAACTACTTGTCGTCTCCATTTATTTACTGAGATAAATTCTAAAATTACGCCAAAATAAAGATATACTTGTAGAGTTTCACAGGAGAGTTCATTTATGCACATATCATCATCAGATGACACTATCTAAATATTACGGAATGATGTTTATTACAAATGTACAGATTATCTAAGGTTGCCTATAAACGAATACTATATAATTCGAAGGTAAGCTATCTATTTTATCACCTTATGTATGTAATTATGAGTTATTCTACTTTCCTAAATTAGATATGTGAACATTATAATGTAAATAGAATTTCAGATTCTATTAATGTTGGGGAAAAATATGAAGTAACTTAACCGTAAAGTTTCTGATATTTAGCATGATTCCCGTAGGATAACGTCTTTTACATGTGTGACGTTCATATCATATCAACTGGAGAATTCTGTCTTGGTAGTGTACACGCACTTATCATTTATTATTTTAAAAATTCTATTCTCCCATGTGTTAGTTGTATTCCTATTATTATTCCCTTGGGTTCTGAGTGGAACATAGCGCTTCAACAACACATCTCCGCTTTGTTCTATTCTCTGCTGTCCTCCTCAGCCGGATCCACGATTGACCAAAGTTTCTCATCTCCTTTCCATACTATCTCGTCCATGTCATCCTCACACTGACGACCCGCTCATCGTTTCTCATTCGGGTTCCACTGGAGTGATGACCTGGCGCGCGATGTCATTCAACGGCATCTTCAGCGTGAGTCTGACACATCTCCATCCTCTCCTTCATATATATATTGAGTAATGGGCTCTTGGTTGGTTTGTTCTCAGTCAAAATTTCTGGCTATTTGATCTTCATTATAGAACCAGCGAAGTCGGTAGTTGTGCCAAGTTCCTGACTCGTATAGAAGAACCGACTTTACATTTGTGTTGAAAATCCGAATCTTGTTCTTTATGCTCAATGACAGCGAAAAAATTTCCAAATTAGGTTCAAGTTGGTGAAGGCGTATCTTTCCCTTCTGATAATGTCTGGCTTTGACATCTTCATCCGTTCCTCCTGTATCTATTATTTGTACTTTATTGTAATATCATCTTATTTTTGAACAATTCCTCATCATTGACTTTTTAAAGTTTTAAGTTTTACAGAAATTTTACTTATATACAGGTTCGAATTTAGGCTAAGTTTTAAAAAGGCGATGGATTGGTCATACTCTGAGGAGCCTATCAAGTGACATCACTAGACAAGCCATTGCTCGAGTGGAACCCGAAAGGGAAGCGGCGAGTTGGTCGTCAGTGTGAGGGTGACTTGGAGGAGGTCATGTGAAGAGGAGATGAAGACATGTGGGCAGACTTGGAGGCAGGTGAAAACTCTACCAGAGAACCGAACGCAATGGAGACGCGCGGCTGAAGCCCTATATTCCTCTAGGAATTAAAGGAAATAATAATAATAATTTAAAAAGGTTAAGACTGTAAGCATCTGTGTAACTGATTTACTCTAACAAGTAACTTCTAATATCTGAAACACTGCATGTAGTCGCTTCAATATTCTGCATGACTTTTATCTGTGCTCATGAATTAGCAATACAATCTTTTTGCCGTGTAATATGTCGACTATTATTCTTCTTCTGGCTTCATCGCCTATGTATCTGTATCATATAGTGGAAACTAACACAGACAGGCATGGTATTTGTCTGTCTCCAATAGTCAAATGTCTCCACATAATATTTGCTTAATAAGATGAATCAGTTTTCAATCCTGTTATTCACATTACAATTGAATGAATATGCATTTTTGTTGTTGTTTATCTGTCTTTTTCAAATTACCTAGAAAAAAAAGTGCACAAAGTCAATTAGTGTGACTATTAAGAAAAACACGCTGATGAGCATAATTGATTCACAATTATAAATAATTCAGTAATTAAAAAGCGAAACAGAAGGAAACTGATTGAATTTTATTTATAATGACGCCTAAAATTTAATGGTTTCAAAAAAAAAAGAAAAAAGAAAACAAACGCTTAAACCATGCTGTTTTTTTTGTTTTACAAAATAACCATACCGACTAAGTGTAACAGACATATGGGAGATACTTACTTATTTTGGTTTAACCAGCATAACCATCTTATCAATATCAGTAGACAATGAAATTTGATGCCGTTTAATATGATGCACAGCTGACCAGTACAGACTTTGAAAAATTTTAAATCTAAATTAACCTATCCATAAATATCCTAAAATGCTGATACAGTTCAAATAAGTCGAAGAAGGAAAGCAAATGTCAACAGAGACGGTTTTAAGTGAAGAGTGTACAAGTATTTATAGTCTAGTGAGGTATGTGGACAAAGGAAGATCATCAAATTAAAACTTTTAAATGGTCAAAATAGAATTTCTAATTTTATTTTATTATAGCTTGATTCCACACAGTGTTTTGATACACCTATGTGATATCGGTAGCCTAAATTAAGCACTCAAAACATTGGTTAAAACAAAACAGACGGCCTTGAAAGAAACCAATCAGATTCTTCCAGATGAAAAAGGGCATTTAATTAAAGTGTATTCATAATATATATAATAAAAATCAATTATACAAGGTATGCGTTTCTAATATGCTGCAAAAACTGGTCTCACTTTCTCATATAAGTGGTTATAGACATATTAAACCAGTGCCGATACAAAAACTCATCTAAGTGACGATATCCCATATCCCATCGGGAACTGTTTACCATTTTGATACGTTTTTTCAGGTGACCCTAGAATCCTTCAATGGAATTTATACGTGTTCCGGTTATAGGATCCACCAACAATTGACTTTATAGTGAATATGGCCTAGTGATGATAATTGAGAACAACCTATCCACTCGTTTGTGTGAATGATAGTGCCTAGAAGGACTAGTCGTTGTATAACTGGTATTAAGATATCAGCGCTTCTGTTCGGGATGCATTCGAAAAACCCTTTACGAAGATTTGTTTCGTAAAGTCCTAGCACCCAAATATGATTTGCTGTACTCCTACCAAGATTCATTTTTCGCTTAAAAAGTACCGTTTTGTGAATATGCACGACGACACCAACTTCTCCAAGTACAGAAGTAATCCCAGCTGGCTTTTGTGACGCAATATCACAACAGTACTGATACCACTACACTGTTACCATTTTAGTATTCTCCGTCTCCGCAGCTGTAGCAGGTACTGGTCGCTTGAGTAGTCGGTTATGGCATATACTCAATATTTTACTACAGGACAGTTTTGACTTCGAGAAGAAAGGATCTTAAAGATCACCATAATGTACGACATACCAACTCTCACAGACTTCCTCATATAACAGCGGTTGCATCTGAATGAGTAACTATAAATAGCCCTGCCATACTTTTTGTAGAGTCATTATCCATCTATATAGGCACGTTTTAGTCCTCCTTATCAACCCATTTCCCACACAAAAGTCAAAAGCCGAATCTAGGTGAAATTTGCAACGAAGACTATGAACAGCATCTATTGTGAAGGATGAGCAGTCTGATTGGTTGGTTCAAGGTTATTTGACTCTGTTGTTTCTAAATTTCGAAGTATTCCCACAGTTGAAACTTAACCGGAGAGTAATGCTTTCAAAAAAATTACGTGTACTCAGTAAAACAGGATAAATTTTCACTCATCATTATACATACCTTTGAAATTTCCTCATCAGTTTCTTTCTCATAAAATTCTTGAACCGCTTTCTCTTCTTCATCAGTTAAACTTGATGCATAAAATGGTACAACTTTCTCTTCTTCTGTTTCATACTTTCTACACTGTTCGCCTAGTTTAATAATTTTCTCAGCTTTATCCAATAAATACTGAACCTGTTTCACAGTGGAAAAATGAGAAAGTAGAGAAAATATTAAGCGTCAGTGGTTAGCTAGAAAGACATCGTTGTTTATTTTTCATTTTTGGATACTTACTTTAAGAAATGAGCTGAATTAAATTTTCAGTGTAGAACTCTACTGAAATGTCCAGCAGTTCAGGTTGCCACACTTCATATAAGTAAACAAAAAGATAGAAGAAATCTTGAAAATCATGAGAGACTCGGTAGTTATAAACTGACTGTGTTATCGAAGTTATGAGAGGCTCTTTGTCAATTTATGTTAGTAACGGTAATATATCTAGCAAGCATGGAATTATTTCAATTAGACTACATAAATGTAAATCAGCTTCAGTTAATACTTAAGATTAAGATACTACTGTAATTACATTTTAGTAGTAGATAAGTGTATTTCTAAAGAATACATGAACAATTTACCTTTTTTATTGCTTCTCCACTTTCAAGTGACATTTTAATCAAATTTTGATGTTGTATTTCGCGTGATTTATTAATTTGTATCTTTAACACTTGAAACTGTACAATTAACTTGTCACGTTCTTCTCTTAATTTACGATTTTTCTCTTCATATTCTTTAGCAAGTTTCATCATACGACGTTTTGTTGAAGCAATATTCTCATTAATTTTTTGTATTTTATTTATATGATGTTGAATTTCAGTAGCAGAACGTTCATCTTTTGCTTTCAAATTTTCGAAGAAGGATTTTTTTTCGTTTGTAGTTGTTGTATATTGAGCTGAAGCTTGTTTGAATTCAGACCATAGACTATTGACTTTAGCTTCTAAATTTATTCTCAATGTATGTTTATCTTCTAGGCTCTGTAAAAGAAACATGAAAAATTATTCTCTATTACATATATATATATATATATGTATATCGTTCCTGATATATCGAAATGCTGGTCTTTATAAGTTGAAAACATCAACTTCTCTAAAGTGACAGCTACAGACGTGGCCTTTAGTTAGAGTTTTATAAGAAATATGCGATATGAAAACAATTACATGGTTAAATGGAATTAGAGTCGGACTAAACAGTGGGCTCAAAACTTTACACAAAAGTGTATTAGTTCAATTTTTCAGAAGTTGGCTACAGGTTATCAACTACTTCACTACTGTTTCTGCAATAAATTTGATGTACTCTCAGATTTCCTCAGGATACGCAGATAAATATCCAGTATGAGGGTGAAAAGAATAAGAAGCTTAGCAAATACATCCTTTCAGTGATTTCGTTCTCAAAAGCTGCACAAATGCATTAAGATGCATAAGTTTATACAGTTAAAATTATTATTTAATTAAGCATAATAACAAAGGTAGAATGAATGTGATAACATGTGGTAATCTGGTTCCTAAATACAGACCACATATTCGCATTGAATAGTCGGGAACGTAATGGCTTCACAGTTCTGTTGTATGCACGCTTGTGCACTGACTAGTTCATAATCGAACTCCATGCTGGTGATCAACAAGGAGCAACAAATCTCCACTGACCATCTTTATTGACAACTTACAGCTAATTGGTCTATCTATATCCAACATTGGTTTAGTGACAGTGATCGTCATGCGAGAGGACGTCTTTTTTCAATTCGAAATCAGTGAAGGTCAACTTCAGGAAAGTGTAAAAGGCTATTATTGCAAATGCTCCTAATTTACTTTTCAGACTGGCTCAGTTTGTCCAACTTAGTATCAAAATCACCTGCTAATATGACTGTGTCCCAGCATTTCGCATTTAGCAGTGGACCAAGCCGTGTCTTCCTTCTAGTTTGCCAATAATATCCGTGCGACGAGTTACGCCCTAACGTGTGTGAAAGTACTGAGGATGTATGACGATAGTTTCTTTACTTCCTAGTCAGTCCGCCCAGTGAAATATGAAATCTAGTGTTAACTAGTGGCTTTAAACATCCAATTTACAAAGACCATAGGGAGATTTTGACTCATACTGTGCTTCTTGTAGCTGAAACGTATAAATGTATGACAAAAACTCAATTGTCTGCCGTTCTGAAAAAAGGTTGTATGTGGTAGGCCATTAAGTGATTAGATGAATGCAATGTATGAAGCTTTTGCTGTGGAGTCAAATTCAATTTATTCATTTATTGCATTCTCATTAGTGAACCATTAATATGAACTGGTGACTTGTGTTAAGGCTACCCTACTGATCACGACTTCCCAATGGATCCTCAGGTAACTACCTACCTGAATACTGCCAGTCGGTAGTGAGCACCTCATTGACATTCAGTTATTGGTTTGTAGGGATCTGATCGACTGGTAACAGGATGGAGTAGATAGGGTAGAGGCGATAGGGTCTGACGCCAAATACTCGCCGAAGACATTGGCTAGCGGCCGCGCTATGTCGTGAATTGGCAGAAGTTAGAATTCACGGGCAGTTGGATAGGGTCCAATGATCTACGAGCTCGCCTTGTAACCAGAAGGCTCTGGGTTCGAACAATAGCGGTTCCTCCGTACTATGAAGAGTCCTAAACTGTAACAAGACAGTTGTCCAGGATTTCCAGGTTTTCCAATGGTTCTCTAACCGATGCCAGTTCATAATTAAATCCTATAACCAATACAACTCATATTCTTTTTATTTTCTCTCATGCTTTTATTATTATTATTATTACACGGAGTTTTTATTAGTTGCCTTTCCATCTCTACCTCTCAACTTCGTTTCAGTGAATTTTGAATTTAATTGGGGTTTACTTTTGTGACATTGTATGCTGAAATACACCTGCAGATTTACAAAGATTAGACATCAGCATAAGCAGCATATTCCGTGCTGTTTCTTGAAAGAAGCAAAACTATGCATTTTAATGCTGACTGCCCTACCTATTTGACTCAATTTCAGTAGACAAAAAACAATCCGATGTTATAAAAAGTTTGAACGAAAAATCTGAGAAGTTTTGATAAAATATTAGAACTCAAAGAAAAGGCCAGCTAGAATATTAGTTATATCAGTTATGGTGACTTCATTATCGACTAATTCTCGATATCTGTTCAGAAGTCACGAATAAAATGTTTAATTCCACAAAACTACTTGTGCTAGAGGGGATTCCAAATGCCCACTTAACAAATTTTTTTCGACATACACCTTTTATATATGACTTTTAAGTAAAAAGCATATTAGATAGTCAGTTTGTTTAAAATGCATATAGAGGTTAATTAAATTACTAAGCTACTATAGTTAGGTTTAAGGCAAACTTTTTAATTACAGAGCTTAGGTATTCTATAATGCGCTCAAGGTTCCTGATGAAAGTCTCATGCATATTGCATATGCAAAAGAGACCAGTATAGACACACTGCCACGCTTATAAAGAATGTACTAGTTGTAAGTAATAGTTATATGTGAAAAATCGATATTTCCGTTTTTTCCTGGATAGCAGACGTCATAACTCGAAGTTATTACTTTCGATATATTTCTGCTAACTTCTCACCTCCCTGTAAATTGTAGATATATATTTATGGCATGTTTATTCTGTCTCTTCAACTTAACATACATTTTTTTTCGTAAAATAAGACACGGTTGTGTCTACGTATAAATTGTATTCATCAACCAGATAGTGAAATTTCAGAGAAATAAAGAATCATACGTACTTATGAACATCATTCAACTATGAAACTGATGACTATAACGACTACCACTTGATTTAACTTCTAAAGCATAATGAAAGACTTCAGTAGAAAGTCAAAAAAAATACCTTTGAAATTAAAACTCACTTTATTTTTCAAGTCATCTTTTAGACTGTTTTGATCGATAATGGCCTCATTTATCTTCGCTGTATATGTGGAATCCAGTGCAACGAAAATATTTTTTAAATCATTGATTTGTTTCTCATGCTGTTGTGTAATATAGTTCTCCTCTTTAAGAGAATTTAGAGTATAATTACACCAGCACATCCAACTAACCTTTTTCAAACTCTTCTACCAGATACTTCATCTCCGTTTCATAGTCAGTTTTCAGTTTGCGTAATCGTTGGTTTTGTAAGTCTGCATTGATAAAATTAAGTGAAAAGTGGATAAATTATAAAAATAAACAAGCCGAAAACACCTTTGATGTTTTTGTGTGAAATAGTTTCAGTATAATGGTGATTTATTCTTAAGGAATAAAGTAAGGAATACCTTCTAAAAGTTGCTTTTTGTTTTCCATGCATTTTGGGTACAAATCCAATATACTAAATAATGATCTTCTCCAAATAGACACAATATGACAACATAAAGTGGAACACAATAGATCCATTGTGAACATGTCAAGATGTATTCTCATAATTTTAGGCTTATATCCCATTATCGCCAATTTTTATAGACTTATACTGACGTGATAAATGATGACTGTAAATTCAACAACAATTTGAATCATGGTAGGGATTCAAGCCAAAGTCCTCACGATTACTAACGAAGTTTAAAGTGAAATTCACTTTTTTCTAATTCTTGAGCAATAATAGGTTCGACGCAATATTATCCTTTAGTTTAGGAATAAGTAAACCTTGGTATTCAAACTAAAATGACAATTATAAGAAGGTGCATCTGAGGAGAACTTCCTTCAAGTAATTTTCGGGAACATTGTTGAGTTAAAAATAATCATATATGAAGCATATCGTCTCAGTCAAGCAGATGCTTGTGGAAACGAAAGATGAATCACTTATAACTTTATTAGTGTATGAACAAATAAGGCGATGCAGTTCAGTTTTCCAAGGTTATGAGAACTGATTAAATAACTTTGCTCTGTAATTATGAATTTTTCCTTGAAGTAATACGGTATTTCCTGCAGGTCCGAAAATTTAGTTAGTATAAGTTACCTACTGAAATATTTTTCAGTAGCTGAATATTTCCAAGTTATTTTTGATTAGTGACAAGCCCACTTTGCTACAATGAATCATATGATTCAAAAAGACCAGGCAGTGTTTGATGAGGTATTTCATGCATATAATTAATTCAGGTTAAAGCGTTTTATGGTCGTGAACTGTGATTCCGAAATTTGGCATGGAAAAAATAAAATAACTAATATAACTTGGGACAAATTGAGTCTTTTATCAAGTTTTGATTTGCAGGGATTTGATTGGTTTCAGGTTTTATCTCGAGCTGACATCAATTAGAGGACCCTCGAAAAACCAGGGAGTGCTAGGCAGTTGTTTTGCCTAACTCCGAGACCGTACAACTGTACTCACATAGAAGCTGAACCATAGGGTCGGGTCCGAGATGTTGAAGAGTATACGAGCATGCCTTGTAACTAGGAGATCCTGGAGAGTCCTAGACTAGGATGAAACAGCTGCCTAGCACTCCTTGATTTTCCGATGGTTCTCTAACTGATGTCAGCTCGTGATTAAATCTGTAACCTTAAGCTTTCCAGTAAGACTATATAAGAAAACCCTGAGGTAGGCAGACTGTTACTGACATATCAAGTGGTGATTGGAGGCGATATTAAATCCACAAAGGAGTAAGAATCGCATCACAGACTACAGGATTACAAACCATGTATTCTCATTATTTAGCTACTTTTTTGAATTCAGCAAGAAACTAGGAATTCAACCATCTTCCACTTGAATTTCTACCTGGCTAGTGACATTGTTTACATTTTTAAACATGAACAAGGCTCTGAGTTTTGGTAAAAAGAAATGAACTTCTTTTTGCCTTATAGATATGCAGTTTTCTCAGATAAAACCTGTTATTTAAGGGCGAATAATCATCAACATCTGAGTACTGCACAAAAAAGAAATATGTAAAAATAGTATGAAACGACTGTCCACTATACCTTGGCTTCCTACATTTTTATGTTCTGTTGGCTTTTGTTGAAAAATATGTTCTCGAAACACTTTTTTTCAAGTGGATCCTTTATTTAAAGGCGGACAGGAAGGTAGATCTCAATTGTTCTGTTCTTATTAGCTAAGAACTAATACCACCTGATAAAATGCACCAGTGAACGACGATTAGAATGAACATAAATTCTACTGATCCTTATAGAGCAAATTAAATTTACTACGCACTTTAAAACGGTCCCAATGGTATTTCGTCAATTCAGTACAATAAGACCAAATACTAATTACTATTCGACATACTATATATGTATCCTATATTTTTCCACTGGAACCTAAATAATTCATTTGTCCCCACTTTTATTTTAAAGTCTTTGTATTAGGAAAAGGTGTAAGCGAGCTGTAATCTTTGCTTAAATGAATAGTTACTGTGTTCTACACATGTGAAATACTTTTATTTAGCCAACTTTCTCACCAAGGTTGAAGAATGCAACAAAGACGACTAAAATCACAGTCCCTAAATATCGTCACACAGAAACACACTGGGAGATACTATAATCGTACATATTCCGCAACCTGTTTTAACCTGAGAATTTCTCAAAAATAAGTGACATAAGTATTGTGAATTTACATATTTGGGACGAATCACTGAACATAAGTAAACTTACCTATTAAGGTATCCACATTTTGTAAATGAGATCGTAAGGCCATAAGATGTTGTTCCTCTGCTTCATTGAGATCCGAAACGAGCGTTTTCATAATATTCTCTTTTCTTTGTAATATTAGTGAAATGCTGAATGTGATTAAGCCTACCGATCCATGATCCGTTCAAAAGTTTGTGCTAATATTTCTGTATCTCTTTTTAATTCTTTAGATTTTGTTTCACGCATAATAGTTCTCCAATAGTGTATCAGTTTTGCTCTATTTAGCTTAGTTGCTTTCTCTTCATGGTCAAGTTTATCCTAAACAAATCGGTTAGGAATGCAAATGAACAAACTTGTAGATATTGGGTTAACAGTGCTGTTTTCTTCGCCTTTGCTTCTTCTTCAGCAATTTTTTGCTGTTCAAGATAAATAGCTCTTTCTTCATCTGTCATTTTAGAAAGCTTATCAGCTTTCCCTTTTTTCTTCGGTGGCATTGTGTCTAATATCTATATTTTATTGCTGGACGTAAGCAAATGTATTTTGGTTCAAATGAAACAATCTATTAAAGGAATTAAAAATTTGTGTATGATAATTTGATGCTGAATAAATGAATGCGTGATGATTCAATCGACAAAAACATCATAACAAGGTATATTTTCATTTGAAGGTTCTCCTTATGAAATAGTAAAAGCCTTCAGAATTAATCATACCTTGCCAACACAGTGAACCTAAAAAACTCATCCTAATGGTGTCATGAAATTCCTAGGTTCGTTCGGAAGAACTTGCTGGTGCAGAAGTATCACAGTGTTACAGCGAAACACTTGCTGCTTGAGTAGGTTCACATCAGCATTCTTATCTGCAATGTTCCACTGTAATACTCATTGATGTCGTTTTACAACCCCTACACTGGTCATATTCGACGTCTCAGTGACTGACATTTTACAAGGAAAGAGTTCCATAAATCCTGAGCATGCAAATAAGAGTCCTTCGAGATGAAGATGCTGCCAAAATACAGAATCGCCTAAATACCTTGAACAGAAATTTTAACAAATTCGCCAAGTCATCCACCATTGTCTTCTGTAAAATGACGATTTAGGACTGATCTATACAGATTTCCAGTTTAAAGACAGAGATAAAAATACTTGAGGGTATTGGTTATTTCACTCATTTTAAAAGTTCTCTTGACCATGATGGAATGATTGCTGAAGAAATCTCAGCATGAACACAAAGTCTCTTTAGGCTATTGTTAACTTAGGTCATCGTCAGCATAGACGTGATACCCGGCTGCGTCAAATGACGCACATGCTACTTAGCAGTTCACTCTGTTCTTTCTTCTTCCTGTGAAATATGACCGTTGACGGCAGAAGATATAACACGACTGACGGCTTTCAACCAAAAATGTCTGCGTCCAAATTCCTATAATACTTGATATAGTAGGGCCACTAATAATGTGCGCAAGGGTAGAGTGTTAGGTCAGGGGTGAAAGTCAATCGATGAAATGTTTACGTCCAATCAGCCAGTTGATGCTGAATCCTGCTTTAATGTCAGGATAAGCTTTGGAATGGTAAAGTGATCTGTAATTTCAAAGTAATAATAACTTTAAAGTGATGGGGAAGATTTGTAGATCAGATGAATGGTGCTATTATAGGTGTGTTGTCTTATCTATGGAGAACTCAAAAGCTCTCTCAAATCAAACTAAGGTCTAAGCCAAAGTTATTGCCTAGAAAGATAATGAGAGATTTGCAAAGAAGTTATACACCTCAAAGAACGCGACTTCACTAATAAATTCAAAGTATGTGTCACTGTAGATTGACAGAAACCTCAGAAACTGCGTAAAACAGGGAATAATGAAAGCTGCCTTTTTGAAACTTTCGTAAGCCTGATGATGTGCATCAAAAATCTCATGTACGACCTCAAGATTATTAAGGCAGCATACTGGCTTTTGGAAAGAGAATAAATATTAAGTTTTAAGTAACTTCCGCCTTCCATCAGTTTGTGATCGTCTTCCAACAACTTGGGCAGCTTACTTCACACTCTAATTCTACACTCCCGTAATCACTACTTAGGGACCCAGCATCAAATATTTAAGCGAAAACTAGCTGCTGGTCTGCAATAAAATTACAGGCAGTTTCATCCAGGAGTGAAAAGGCATCCCAATTCTCTTTAGATTTCAGAAGACTTCTGTGAAGCGAATTCATGAAGAAGGCCATATAACACTCAATTAAATTGACACAAATAATGCCGACAAGAGAATCGGCCTAAATTTTGCATAGAAATGTATTCACTATAATTACCGCACTTCTATGAAGCTCCCATTAAATATGAGAACAGAAATTTGATGGTGATTAAGCTGAAAATCTTGTATAGCTTATAGGGAATGATCAACTGAAAATTACTTGTAAACAAGACCTATAATCTTCTCTGAGCATTCCAGATGATAAACACGATGCGAAATAAACCCTAACAAGATCATTTTATAAAACTTGTTCAATGAAAAAAAGAAAGGTTTCAGAGTCTTTCGATAAGAATTTTTTGTGTCATAAGTGTTTATCAGTCTACGTTTTTGATTCTTAAGTCACGATATATATCACTGACAAAGGTGTGTAGTGAAAGACAGAGTAAATCAGACTTGTATTTTCTCAGGAGAGATGATCTGTATCACAGTAATGAGTTAAATTAACTACCATGACTAGTGACCTTAGAAAGACTACAGAATGGGAATCATTTATTAAATAAAGGGACACATTCATATGTGTAACATTTAGAACAGCTTAATTGACATAAAAAGTAGCAATCACTACCAGTTCTAAACACTGAAAATCTATGTAAAACAAAACAAAATGCATTCAGGAGAACCTGTCAACGCTTGAGTTCTTTCAAGCTTGAAGCGTTTACATTAGTTTATATGAACCATTGTGATTTCGGCTTGTTACCATGTGAAAAAAAGTTCAGGGATAATGTTAACATGTCCAGCTTTTTCTTGTTCGAACACATCAAGAAAATTGATAGTATAAGAAAGGTCTTAATCATGGATAAGTTAGAAATGTTACTGTTTTATTTGAACTTCAACTATATGCTACTTTGATCTGATGAAAATCCAGTATTGTTGACAGACAAAGTGTCTAATTCGCTCCAATAACTTCATCTACTTGACATTGATGTAGTGATTTAACTCGTTTGATTTGCGAAGATTCTCACTTCAAAATTAGTAAAATTGAAGGTATTTTGGGTTCCTTTGAGATACAAACAAATTAATGCAGAGTTGTGCACTGAGCCATGATACTATAGTATATAATCAAAAGTAAATATATATCGGGATATGTATCGCACATCATAGGAATTCCTATGATTGAATTTAAATTCCATGCGAATTCAAATCTCATCATTGGATGAGTATATACTCCGAATAGCATGACAAATAAGAAAACCGAAGGCAGCTTAATTTGAAAACTACTCTAAATACAGTTTTATATGAAAAGACAAGCTGTCCAACTAGCAATTTCTTCAGGTGCACTGAGGAATTTTCTCCTCAAAGAGCCTCGGGTGCATTGCAGAACGTGTAACAGTGACATGGAGTCTGATCTCAACATTCTGTACAGCCCTCGAAGTCAATGCTGGCTAGGATAAATTACTCAAAATATGCCAGGACACAGAATACAATTCACTCAACTCAAACAGATCACTTTCAGAAATTACAAATTAATCTAATTCACTTTTTGCCAAAACTTAACAGTTAATAGTCGTTGTGTAAGATTTTTATTCTCTCGAATAGATTATGACGCTTGCAACTACATATATTCCCTGATTACTTCACTTTGTTGTGCATTATCAATAAAACTCCGAAATTGCAGTAATTCGGCGTTATTAAAAAAACTTTACGAGCAGTACAGTATTGAAGTTAAGAAAATTACTTTGACAAACGACAGAATACACAGATGGAATAAATGACCTTGAAGTTTCAAAAAGTTGTGGATTCGCTGCTACGCAATTTTTGCAATCGAGTGGCTCAAACAAATCTTCGCTCAATTATTATTAGTATTATTGCTCCCTTGGGTTCATGGTGGAACATAGGGCTTCAACTGCACGTCTCCACTTGCTTTTCTCTTCTGCTGTACTTGTCACCTGCATCCATGTTAGTCCATACTCTTTCAACTCCTCTTCACACGATCTCCTCAATCTCGCCCTTGCACTTACGTCCCAGTCGCCGCTTCCCTATCGTATTCCAATCGAGCAATGGCCTTACAAGCGCGCGATGTCACCCAGCGGCCTCCCCATAGAGTGTCCATTCCATCTCCACTTTCTCCTGCATATTTGTTGAGCGATCGGTTCTTGCTTTGTTTGTTCCCAGCCATAGTTACTTCTTGGTGATTCTTTCCGACCCGACCATCCGATCTTCAGTTAAGATCCAGTGAAGACAAGTGTTGGTTGATAAAGGTCCGCATGCAACAGGCTTTTGGAAATATTCTTTGTGACCCGCCCGACAAGTTTCTGATCCGTATAGAAGAACTGACTGACCTGACGTTTTTATTGAAAATCCGACCGAATTTTGTTGTTGATGCTGGCTGAGTGACGAAGATTCCCAGATTGGTTTCAGGTTGATGAACAACGTGTTTCTCGCTCGCCTTCCCGATTCTCCCTCGATTTGACATCCTCGTCTGTTCCGACTGCCTAGAGTTGAGACAATGCTCCCTAGATAAGTGGATGAAGTAATCTCTTTCAAATCCCTCCCATTGATGGTGATTGGCGCTGGATGTTGCTGTTGTCGTTGTTGGTTGGTTATATTCATAACCTTCATCTTGTCTACATTCATCTGGAGTCCTGTCTTCGCCAGCTGCTTCATCGACCAGTTTGTCGGTTTTCGCTTGCCTCTAAGTCTTCGATTTTGTGATATCAAACATAAATCATCCACGCGCATAATCCAGGTCTTCTAAGTTCTTCACGTCAATTCAGGACATTCCTGTCTTCTCATTTCCCACTGTCTGACGCATAATCCAGGTTACCACAAACAGGAATATTATTGGTGATAATAAGAACCCTTGTCTTACTCCTGTGCTTACTCCAAACTCCTTTCTGAGTTTTCCGTTGTGGATCACTTGACATGTGCCGTCGTCATACAGCTAGCTATGGGATAAGGTTGGTGAATGTTTAGGGTACGCCATAGTACTCGAGTAATTTCCAAATTACTTCGCGGTCAACGCTGTCGAAGGCCTTCTCGAAGTCTATAAAATTGAGATAGAGGTTTGATTGCTATTCCGTGCTTTGTTCTGTGATGATGATGCGTAGAGTTGCAATATGGTCAGTACATGATTTGCCTTTCCTGAATCCAACTTGTTCTGGTCGGAATTCTGTATCCAGTGCGTCCTTTAATCTCTCCAGGATGATGCGACTCAGGATTTTACTTGACGTCGATAGGAGCATGATTCCTCGCCAGTTCTTGCAGAGTGAGGTGTAAGTCGCCCTTCTTTGGTAGTTTCACGAGGTAACCTTTCCTCCAGTCAGCAGGCACCTTTCCCTCCCTCCAGACCTTTTGCAATAATGGAGTGAGTCAGAATGTCTGCTGTAGTCTCTGGGTCCGCTTTTAGTGCTTCAGGGAGTATTCCATCTGGTCTAGCTGCTTTTCCAGCTTTCAGAAGCTTGACTGCATTCACGACTTCAGCTCTCGTTGGAGGATTGGTGTCAACTTGCAGTTGTGTGCGCGCTGTTGTTGGTATTTCTGGACGGATTGCAGGTGATGGTCGGTTCAAGAGTCCTTTGAAGTGATCCACCCATTGTTTAATCTGTTTTTCTTCCTTGGTAATTGGGTTCACTTGGCTGTCTTCTATAGGTTTCACTTGTGTTGATCTCTTCCCGGATAGAGATTTGCTTATCTGGTATAATGTCTTCAGGTCCCTTTTGCCTGCTGCCTCCTTAGCTTTAGTGGCCAGGTTGTCTTAGAATCGTCTTTTGTCCTTCCTAGCATTCTTCTTCGCTTCTTTGTCCAGTGCTGTGTAAGTTGAGCTCGGCGTCTCCTCCTCCTGTCCGTCCTCGCATTGAATCATTTTCTCTTCCACCATTCTCCTCTCTTCTATTCATTTCCAAGTGTCCGTTGAGAGCCATTCATTGTCTTGTCTCTTCTTTCTTGAACACGTTTCGTTGAGAATCGCCTTCAAAATGTTCCAATGTTCTTCCACGCATGGTTCTTCAGTGGTGTCACGTAGTGTTTCCTGCTTTCCCCAACAGTGATTTAATCATACTTGTTAAGCACCTCTCGCGTGAAAGTTGCAAAAATAATTTGCCGGGACGTTACCACTGAAGTAAAATATCTCCATTTGAAAGTCTAAGGGGAATTACGGAAATATATTTCGTTTAAAACAAATCACTTTATAAATCATTAAAGGTTCACATATGACAGGTTTTGACTGGGATCAAAAAATCGGGCCTTTGGCAGTCGAAACCTTTCTAGTTTCACACGAACTTGTCTCCCAAGTTAGGGCTTTGTCATTTCACAAAACACTCCCTGCAACTGTGATCGTCTATCCTACCCTTCGTCAATTATTATTTATTATTTTTGTAACCTTTAGTTCCTACAGGAACATAGGGCTTCAGCTGCGCACCTCCATTGCCTTCTGTTTTCCACCAACTTTTTCACCCCGCTTCAGGTCTGTCCACATGTTTTCATCTCCTCCTCGCATGACCTCCTCCAAGTTACCCTTGGACGACCAACTCGCCGCTTCCCTTTTGGGTTCCACTCGAGCGATGGCTTGTCTAGTGATGTCACTCGATGGTTTCCTCAGCGTATGTTCAATCCATCTCCATTTCTTTCTGCCTGTTTGTTTCACAATCGGTTCCTGATTGGTTCGCTCATTGCCAGAGATCCCTGTTGCTGATCATTTCTGGCCGGCCATCTGATCTTGATTATTGAGCGAAGACGACTGTTAATGAAGGTCTGAAGTTTGTTTGAGATGCTCTTTATGACTCGCCAAGTCTCCGATCCTTATAGTAGCACTGACTGACTTCACATTGCAGTTGGAAATCCGGATCTTAATTTTGATGCTGAGTAATGTTGACCTCCACACAGACTTAAGAGTAGTGAAAGCTTGTCTTGCTTTTCCGATTCTGACAATGATATCCTCGTCAGTTCCACTGGCCTGTAGTTGAAACGATGCTTCTCAGGTAGGTAGGTAAAGGAGGTTGTTTCTTTCAGGTTCCCCCCACTTATATGGGCTGATTGTTGTCTGTTGTTGTTGCTGTTGGTGTTGACCAGGAATCTTCATCATCTCTGCTTCCTCTATGTTCACCTGGAGTCCTATCTGTGATGCTCCCTATGCCAACTTATTGTTTTTCACTTGCATATCTTCCAGTTTGTGGGAAATCAGACCTATGTTATCATCGCCGAAGTCCAGATCCTCCAAGTTTTTTGTGTGAGTCCATTATATGCCTGTTTCCTCATTGCCTGGCCCGTTGTCTGTCGCATTATCCAACCTACTGGAATCAGGAAAATCATTGGCGATAGTAGACAGCCTTGTCTCACTCCCGTCCTCACTTCGAAGGCTTCTGTAATTTTCCCGTTGTTGATTACTTGGCATGCAGCATTGTCGTATAACTGTTGGATGAGATGTATAATTGTTGATGGCACCCTGTAGTAGCGAAGTAATTGCCAAATGGCCTCTCGATCGACGCTGTCAAAGACCTTTTCAAAGTCGATGAAGTTGAAATAGATTGGTGACCGCCACTCCAAGCTTTGTTCAATGATGATCCGTAGAGTGGCGATTTGATCAATACATGATTTGTTTCTCCTGAATCCCGCCCTCTTCCGTTCGAAGTTTTTCATCTAGGGCTTGTTTGATTCTCTCCAGGATGATGCGGCTTAGCATTTTGCTTGGAATGGACAGAAGCATAATTCCACGCCAGTTTTTGCATTGACTTAAATCTCCTTTCTTTGGTAGTTTGAATAAGTATCCGTTCTTCCAATCCTCGGGTACTTTGCCCTCTTTCCACACCTTCTCCAGCAGTGGCGTCATCAACTCCGCTGTTGTCTCTGGGTCTATTTTCAAAGCTTCTGCTGGGATTCCATCTGGTCCTGGTGCTTTCCCAGCTTTTGGCATCTTGATGGCATTCAGGACTTCTGATTTCGTCGGGGGGTCGATGTTCACTGGTAGTTATGCTTCCGTTGTTGGTATTGTTGGACGCGTTGTAGGTGGCGGACGATTTAGAAGTCTTTGGAAGTGTTCAGCCCAATGTTTTCTCTGTTCCACCTCTTTGGTGATTGACTTTCTATTGTCGTCCTTTATTGGCTTAATCTGTGTCGAACGTTTGCCCGAAAGGTGCCTAGTTGTTTGGTAGAGTGTGGCGAGGTCTCCTTTGCCTGCAGCTTGTTCTGCTTCGTTTGCCATGGTTTCATAATATTTTCTTTTTTCTTCCCTGGCACTCTTCTTCACTCTTTTGTCCAGTGTATTGTAGCTTGCATTCAACTCCTTTTTTTGTTGCTCGTCAGTGCACTGTATAATCTTTTGTTTCACTGTCCTTCTCTCTTCTATTAGTTTCCAAGTGTCCGTAGTGAGCCACTGTTTGTCCTGTCTCTTCTTTCTGCCTAGAACTTCCATGCAGGTTTGACTCCACACCATTTTCAAGTTGTCCCAGTGCTTTTCGACGCTGACCTTTTCGTTGGTGTTGATTTGTGTCTCGGCTTTTTCCCTTATGTTTGCAATGAAGATGTCCTTTGTGGCCTGGTCGTTCAGCTTTTGAGTGTTGAGCTTGGCTTGTGGTCTGTCTGCAGCTCCAGATTCCCTGAAAGCCTTTAATTTGATTTGGATTGTCCCTTGTACGAGATAGTGGTCTGAGCCAACGTCTGCCCATCTTTGTGCTTGTATACACTGCCACCAATCACTAGTTCGTTGAAGGCGCTGAAGTCGGCGAAGAGTTCTCCGTTTTCATTCATTTCTCCGAGAGCTCCTCTACTCATGATGAGTTCCCTTCCTGTGTTGTCTGGTCCTAGTTTGACATTCATGTCTCCTATTAGTATTTTAATATCCCCCGCTGGAGTATTGTCCATTGTTGCCTGTAGTTGTCTGTAGAATTCTTCCTCCTTTTCGGGGTCTGCGTTGTTTGTGGGCGCATAACATTGTATAATTGACACTTTACTTCCTCTGGAGTTGAATCTGGCGGTCATTATCCTGGGCGAGATCGCCTCCCATTGCATCAGGGCCTTCGTTGCCGTTGGTGACATCATGATAGCCACGCCCTCGTCTGTCTGTCTGTTTTCGACATAGAACTTTGCCACGCCCTCGGTGTGTGTGTGGTTATCTTCTGGGTGACCGAAGTAGATCACTGACTCACCCGTTGACAATTTGGTGAGTCCATTCCCGTCCCATCTGCTTTCACATATTCATAGCACTTGGATTCCGTATCTTTTCATCTCGTTTGCGATCTGGGCAGCTTTCCCAGTCTCGTACATAGTGCGGACGTTCAATGTCCCCACAGAGACTTTTTCTTCTGGTGCAAAGAGATTCATCGTGCTGAAGTTTCTGTAGCAATTTTGTTTACAGGGTGGGGTTGCTAGCCTCACGCCTGAGAAAGGAGTGGTTACATAAGATACATAAGATAAAGAGAAGCGACCTTTTGGGTTTCTTCCCTCAAAATCGGAAAATAGTGGGTAAAACAATCAGAACAACACCTGCAGAAGGAAAACAATTCACAGCAAAAACGGCAAAAAGCGACAACAACGATACAACACAGCAACATGCAATATAGTTCGGCACAATTAACTAAAATGATATCTCAACCATAAAACTCACTGTCTTGGAACAACTTGAACATGTAAATCCAACAGTATATACAATTATAGATGTGTTTATGTTCAAAAATTTCACAAATCCAAATAGTTAGTTATAGTTATTATCTGTCAATAAGATTATATCCTCGGATTTAGTGTTCAAAAGATAAATAATTGTAATAGTTTGTACAAACTCTCGGCATGAAATTTTAAAGAAACGAGGGTTTTTTCCCTTCGTCGATATAATAATAATAATAGTATATTCTCATTTTGTACATGAGAGACGCCAGTTTACAGGCATCATCAATATGATAAACTACATATACGATTAGCAATCATAATTAATAATAATGTTTTAATAAAATACACATTTTTTCCTACTTGTGTAGGACACACCAAATATACAGGCATGGATAAGCATTATATAAATTTCATAAATTTGGTTCATGGTTAAGTTACATGGTTGCTGGCGTTTTTGTCTTAGGTCTATGGGAACAATATGATAACCAGTCATTCAATGGAGCACGTCATGAAATATAGGAATATTAACTTCGCATTAACAAAAAAACACAAGTAAGTTTTGGATGGATTAAAAATACTTGGGAAAAAATAAAGCTTGACGTAATTCCTCAATATAACTTGGGTGTGTACAAATCCGAATCTTATTTTTGATTTGATTTATATCCAAATTGGGTAATAAGGAAGCTATTTTTACAGATACGATCAGTTATGTTATAAGCTACAATCGTGACGTTGTATTACAAATAGATACTTTTCCATTGGTATAAGAGTATATATATCCAGGTCGCGTCGTGGAGAAAGTTAATTCGTTATTAACCAGGCAACTGAAAGATACTGGACCAATAATGTTTGCAGATCATTTGTCATTGTAAATGGTCAAATATCCACATTATTCATTCTCATTCAAAAAGTCCAATGGAAGCTGAAATGGTGAGAGAAAAAAGAAGACGAACAACAGCAACGCAAAAGAAAGCAACGGGAGTCCTTAAGGAGTGAATAATAAATATATACATATGATCACCTATTGTTTGCCCTTTTTCAAAATTGCTCTATACTATAGGCCAACCTGTTTACTCCGTTTCCGAAATTTTTCTCGAAATCGGTCTTGCCATTGTTTTGATGCTAGAGACTTGCTGAAGGACTTCGTTAACCATGAACCGCCTACTCATATATGATGCTTCATAGTGCGTCGGTGGCACAGTGGTTAGGACTCTCATCGAACATGCACATGGTCCCGGGTTCAAGCCCTCGCCGACGCACACCTGATATCTATGGTCGGCCTGCGAATTTCGGGCTACCGATATCCACGCTGAAAATTCCATACTTGTACCAAAAATACAGTGTGGAATCAAGCTGTAATCAAAAAAAATAAATAAAATAAAAAATAGTTCGCCAAAGTTGACATTCCCTAATCATGTTACTCTAGGTACTGGATGTCTTAGATTATTTTCCAAAATCCAACTTTCCACTCCCTTAAACGTTCCTTGGAAAATTGGCAGAAATCTAAATGTCCAGCAGTAATCAGGTGAAAATTCATCAGTGAGCAGTGAGATTGCAGAACTTTGATCCATCCGTCTTCTATTTGCATCGACTTTAGTTGGACACGTAGGATTTTGTTTTGATTACTTTTTATTCATCCTAAATCCGTGCATTTCCTGCTATTGTGGGTTTTAATTTTCAGGGATGACTGTTTAGCCATCTTTCATCAGTTTGCCTTTTGATATTTGCGTTCTCAGCCAGTCACTCCATTAAGTAAAAATATGTTCTTCTTTGATGTTGTTTTGCTGGTCTACCTTATTAATGCTGTTCCGAATAGCATTTTTCCAGTTTCTATTTGATATATTGAGGAAATAGCGTCTTTAGTATTGAACTTTACATGAAATCTAACATATATTATTTTAAGTAATAGAGCACACTAATAGTTGACTTAAGTTCAGCGTTTTAGACAGACGTAAGAACTTGGCATTCTGAAAATAAAAAGGTTTAAATACGTTGCACAAAAAGAGCGATTTACTGAGTGGCATATTTTCAATTAACAAACGCTTGCAATGATGTTGCAGGGTATTTAGGATGTGAATGGTGTCCATGCGGTAAGATTCTAATAAAAAATACATCATCTAACTCAAATGGCGGTAGTTCTACGCACACTAAAAAATCAAATCATGTGAAGGACCTAAGCAGTGTGGAAGCATGTAATACTATATTAGACAAATTTATTTTAGATACGATACCTTGATGCAGTACTAACAACTGGATGGCGTTTCACGCATAAATTATTGTTCCTAGTTGTGTTAATTTAGTCACACGTTTTCACAATTTGCATTACAGATATTTTCTCTCTTTCTGTATTTCTAACTTCTTTTTGTTGTTTTTTGACTTTTTCCATATTTCTTGTATCGGTGTTGCGTCATTTAGGTGCAAGTGTGTGATGTTGAACCAATAGACAAAGCTTCAGTTATTCGCCTGCAAACCTCCATCTAGTAGTTTGACGCACGTAATTAATTACATGGTGTCAATGTAGCTGAAGACTGAATGATCAATTCGGGGTTGTTTGCCCAAACCCAACTTCCCCAATTTTTCGTGGAGGCATCAATACACCGGTCATCATCTCATCTATCGCTGTTCAGAAAGCACGTACAAAACCGTCTGAAGTAATATTGTGATTTATTATTGTAATATTTCTTCATAGACCTTAGTTGTAATATTGGCTATATATTGGTGTTAGAAAAAATAATTCTCGAGTCGACAAACTCGGTTATGGTTTCTGCATCTGTTCGTACAAAGCCTTTCTGAGAAGCTTCGAGGAACAGCGTGAGTCCCAGCGTAGCAAGAGCTGGGCATTAACGGTTTACGACACGCGGCTGACATATGTTATTTGCCTAAATTTATAATTCTTTGAATTTTATCCATTGGGTCCTCACTGTGACAAATATTGTCTCTGTGAGAGTTGGTGGGTTTAATTGCAGCCCTAATTTCAGCTTCATTGAGAATCCCAGGGCCTATGGTAGTCCTATTTATATGGCAGTAATACAGAGGCTTTGAACTTCTAGAGGTTGACGGTATAGACGTTCACGAACAGTATTGGGTACATTAACGCAAGCTCCTATACATCAACTTCAAACTTATTAATCCTCGTTTACCAAAAGCAAAGCAAAAGACAGTATTTCATCGTCCAAATTACGCGATATGTTCCAGTGTGGTGAGAGCAGGCTGCTAGCCGATTGGTTGGCACTAATCTACGTTAAGGTCTAGGTCACTAATATGGGCCGTGAGAAAATATGAACAAGCCTGAGTCAACAACCAATCACAGCAAAGTTAACGTGGCAAAATATGATTCGCAGAGAGAACTCTATTTGTCAAGGAATCCCGAAACAACCAATCAGAAGCCTGCGTTTGTCTACCTAAACAACCAATCAGATGACTGCGCTTGTCTATAATAATGTAGTTGAAAGATGTATAAATACGTGTTGATTTTCATAATAAAACGATCTGTTGCCTGGCCCTTGTCTTCTGTTGTTACATTTGGTGTCGCTGCCTACCGACAAATGGAAAGCCTATGCCCTGCTGTTTTTGATGGAGACATATGGATCTTCGGGCAGGACTTCAAGGCTTCTGCGCAGTTGAGTGGCGTTCAAGATCTGTCAGCGATGGAGCTGCTACTTGGGGCGCTGCTGGGAGGTCGGGTGAAAGCAGCATATGAAAGTGTGAGCCGAAGTATGGACGAATGTTCGACAGGGTCAGGCAAACAGTTTCCAAAGTGGGAAGGACCATATATGGTCACTTCGAGATGGGGTTACGCAGACACAGTCGCAATGGCGAACAATAAGAGGCGCGTGAACGTCAGCGAGCTCCAGAAACGGATACAGCGAGACAAGCCAACGATGACGTCTGCACCAAGTAGATCAAGCCGACTTCAGTCGCACGTATTTGACGGGGGGACGAGTGTGGTGAGAGCAGGCTGCTAGCCGATTGGTTGGCACTAATCTACGTTAAGGTCTAGGTCACTAATATGGGCCGTGAGAAAATATGAACAAGCCTGAGTCAACAACCAATCACAGCAAAGTTAACGTGGCAAAATATGATTCGCAGAGAGAACTCTATTTGTCAAGGAATCCCGAAACAACCAATCAGAAGCCTGCGTTTGTCTACCTAAACAACCAATCAGATGACTGCGCTTGTCTATAATAATGTAGTTGAAAGATGTATAAATACGTGTTGATTTTCATAATAAAACGATCTGTTGCCTGGCCCTTGTCTTCTGTTGTTACACCAGGACTGAAACGAGTTGTTAGACGAACGCTTAGCTGGCTAGTGATCATGCCGCACGTGACACAACGAAGTACTAAATGGCGGGGATGCTTGACCGAAGGTCTTCAGCTAAACTAGTCGACTTAAACAGTGGTGGTCAGCATCCAATGTTCAGTGATGATTGCAGTGGTCAATTATTTTGGGGAATTACTTGCCCTTACAGCTCACTCCCCCCCCCAGTGGGGTTGTGAGGACCCTAAGACAGAACAAGCCGAAAGTAGAAAATCTCGATGGTTCCCTTTCGGCTGAAAAAATCATCCGAGCGGCTTGGTGGGGTGCCTACTGGACCGTCTGCCTATCTTTATAGGGTGTTTGTACATAGGTTCATTTTTTTGTTCGTTGGATCCCGTGCGTCGTTTGTTTCTTGTCCAGTGCCTGTCGCACCTGGAAAAGAAAACAAGAACGCTAAGAACCATGTAGAGGAAAATGTATCAAGTCAGTGTTTTTTGAAAAAATAATGTGCATCTACCACACAGTAAAATAATGCAAAGTTTAGAACATTGATAAGAATACATCTAATTTTTTAGTGCATGTAACATGTACTGCTACAGAAAAAAAGTTTAGTTGTATTTAGTGAGAAAGCATAAAAAATTGATACGTCTAAAAAAATAGTTAGTACCAAAAACATATGAGTTGCGTGAATCACACGACTTCGTTATGTTATATAGGTGTGCAGATATTCTGGGAACCTTACGGTGCGTGCAGAACATGTTTTCTGAGGGTGCTCAACAGAAGATTCGGTAGCTGTCACCGTGCTGGTGACTTCATCGAGGTCTAAACGATCTTCGGTTACTTGTGGATTATGGGCTACGCTGAGCTCTATGCTAATAGGATTACCCTCCAAGTAAGCCGGTTTCAGACGGTCAATGCTGACGGTGTCCTCGCGGCCTTTTTGTCCAAGACAAAGAATTTATCCGAACGTTTAATTACTTTATAAGGTCCGTCGTATGGGAGTTCCAGAGGTCTGCGCACAGAGTCGCGACGAACAAATACATGTGAAGAAGTTTTTAAACACGGATGAACAAAAACATCAATGGACTGTGGACGAAGGGGAGCAGGTTTAACTGAACGCATTGCGTTTGTAAGCCTGCTGACGTATGAAGCGTGATCTACCACTGGTGGGAAGCTCGAGGGAGAAACAAATTCACCAGGCAGTCGCAGTGTCGTGCCATATACTAGCTCGGCGCTAGTACAACCAGCATCGGTTTTCAAGGCGTTTCGTATCCCTAGGAGAACTAACGGAAGGGATTCAGTCCAATGGGTGTTGTTTGCAGCTGACAGACCAGCTTTCAGCTGTCTGTGTAGACGTTCTACCATACCATTAGCTTGAGGATGGTAGGCTGTTGTTCGAAAACGCATGCAACCTATGATTTTAGTCAGGGCGAAGAATAAGCCACTTTCGAATTGCCGCCCGCGATCAGTTGTTATGGAAGATGGGCATCCAAAGTTAGCGATCCATCTTTCTACAAAGACGCGTGCGACTGTTTCAGCAGATACGTCCTTGATGGGTACTGCTTCCGGCCATCGTGTGAATCGATCAATGCAAGTTAAAATATAGGTACATCCATGGGATTCAGGAAGGGGTCCAACCAAATCTATATGGGCGCGTCAGGGAGAAGAAAGGTGCCAAGTGGGCTTTTGGTGTGTCTTATCACCTTGCACTTTTGACAAGCTAAGCACGTGTGTGCCCATTCCCTTACTTCTTTATTAATGCCAGGCCAACAAAACCGACTAGTTACGAGCTTGACAGTAGTTCGAATACCTGGGTGAGATAAGCCATGCAACGTATTGAAGACGTTACGGCGATAACTTTTAGGCACGATGGGGCGAGGAGTACTCGTGGAAATGTCGCATAGAATAGTATCTCTTCCCATACCTAAGGGTTTCTCAGCTAATTGTAGAGTTGTTTTCGACAACTCATGTTGAAGTTCGGTATCTTCTTTTTGAAGACGAGCCAGTTTTACAGGTCTATGCCGTCGATTTGGGTGAGGGAACAAACGCGCGACAAGGCATCTGCCACAGTGTTGTTTACTCCGGATACATGGCGAATATCTGATGTAAACTGTGAGACGTAATCCAGTTGTCGTGATTCCCTGGGTGAATACTTATCTGAAGGTGAGTTCAGAGAGTACGTCAGAGGTTTGTGATCAGTAAAAATTATGAATTCACGACCCTCTACTGAATGTCGAAAATGTCGTATAGCACAGTACATAGCCAGAAGTTCTCTGCCGAATGTGCTGTACTTCGTTTCAGCTAATTGAAGGCGCCTCGAGAAAAAGGCGAGTGGTTGCCACTCTTTGTCAACTAGCTGTTGTAGAACTGCGCCGATTGCAGTGTTTGATGCATCAACCGAGATACTTAACGGTGCCGTTGGATCCTGATACATCAGAAGTGTGGCATTCGCAATAGCTTTTTTAACCTGGGTAAAAGCATTTCGAGCAGACGCGTCAAGTTCTATGGACTTGTTATTCCCTCGAAGGAGGTCTGTCAATGGCTGAATCAGAGGGCACAGTTGGGAATAAAGCGTCGATAATAACTTACTAAGCCGTTAAAAGTGCGGAGACTTTTCACCGTCTGTGGCTCTGGAAAGTTCAGTATAGCCTCGACCTTAGTAGCCAGTGGGCGAATGCCCTTGCAGTCAATAGTGTGACCCAGAAAGTCGAGTGAGTCAACACCGATTTGACACTTTTGAATATTGATGGTAACACCATGTTGGCGTAACCTTTCAAATGCCAAGTCCAAGTGCCTAAGGTGAGTTTCCTTGTCTGGACTGGCAATGAGGCAGTCGTCTAAGTATGCGTATACAAAGTCGAGACCGCGAAATACTTCGTCAATCAAGCGTTGGAATAATAATAATAATGTATATTCTCATATAAACATATAAATTTACATGAAAATGCATGCCATTTTTACAGGCACGATCAAGTATGATATAATATCAAATCGTAGATTGTCTACAAGTTAATAATGTTTCAACAGTTAAATATTTGATATATATATAAATACACATTGTTTGAACTAGGCTGTATAGTTATTGAATTGTACAATTGTCCTCCAGGTTGAGCGGGAAAATCAACTTCGTTTCGTTTTCATCCCGTGGTTGTCGGCATACGATAACCAACCAATATTGAGGTAAGTACAACGTTTACAAGGGATTGAAAGCTGTTTTAGAAAAGTAAAAGTGCTGAGGCGAATCATTAAATTGTAATGAAATAGGTAAGTGCAAGTATCATTAATAAATGCATTAAAAAAAAGAAAACTCCCTAGGCTGACAACGTTCATTTGCAATGTATAATGCAACACATATACCTCGTACTATCATGATGTCCAATTTTGGTTTTAATACATTTATCCTCAGTTGTGCCAGTTGTTTTTGTTTTATACCTTTTTGTGCATTTAATGTACAACCGTACCCTTCAGAGAGTAGGAATATAATAAGTCATAAAGAGCTGTAAAATGTTAGGTTTAATGGAATATAATGAGGATCAAGTAAAGACGTTATTGGAAAATGAATGAGATAAGACATTGTGAAGTGGTATTTAAAGATCCGACAATGGACAGCAAGTTAGTTTATAAGATGCCCCATAAAACTGTGCACATCCCACATGGTCGCATCTCAACAATAGGCTGGGCGAATAGTATATATTTAGAGGTAGAAGCATGATCTGTCAAGGCGTTCATTATTATCTTTTTCAAGATAAAGATCTAAGCCCTCATAAAAATCAGAAATATCTCGAGCCTTTAATTTGTGTATTGCTGTTCCTGCAGAATGGGGCGATTCACCTTAGTGACCCCCACCATATCTACTGATCAGCGAATGTTTGGGCTGCATTCCGGAGACCGAATGGCATACGTAGAAATTCAAAAAGTCCGAAAGGCGTAATGATAGCTGTTTTCGGGATATCTTCTGTTGCCATCGGGATTTGGTTATACGCTTTAACCAAGTCGATTTTGGAGAATATAGTCGCGCCTGATAAGGTTGCCGTCAAGTCGTGTATATGAGGCAACGGGTAGCAATCAGGGGTTGTTTTGGCATTCACTCGCCGGTAATCACCGGTGGGTCGCCAATCGTTGCTATCCTTTTTCGGAACCATATGAAGTGGGGATGCCCATGGGGTGTTCGAAGGTCGAATGATGCCAAGGGTAAGCATATGGTCAAATTCATTCCTGGCGATTCTCAGTTTGTCAGGAGCTAATCGTCGTGCTTTAGATGTCACAGGTTGTCCTGTGGTAATGATGTGGTGCATAACATTGCTGGTTATGCACGGTAGGTCGTTCGACGGGCAGTTAAGTTCCGGATACTTGTCAACGATAGGTTGGAAAGTTAGATCAAGGATTGCCTTTATCTTAACGGGCGACAAACTAGGGCCTATGTAGGTGATGCCTTTGATAGACAGACTAGTAGTATTGTCAATCAGTCGTTTTCGGCGGACGTCTACGAGTAAATCATGATGATTAAGGAGGTCCGTGCCAATGATGGGCATTGTAACGTCAGCGAGAAGGAAAATCCATCGAATAGGTTTGAGTAAACCTACGTTCAGACAGACGTATTTTCTACCAAAGGTTGCGATTTGTTTTCCATTTGCAGCCTGTAAGTTGAAGGTAGGTTCCTTCTGTCGATCTGCTGCTGTAGCAGGAAGGCATGTTTGACCTAAACATCTGCTGGACGGAGTTGCATAACTCTATCATTGCAGGATCCTTACTCGAAGTCTGCTTAGTCATCGAGCATATTTCGGAACAGACCGTTTAGTTATTTCTAGAATCCTATCTGCAGTAATCGCTAAGTCATCTATTACAGTACCCTGAAGTGTCACAAGTACGGTCTGTACAGACTGTGGCAGCTTGGTTAAGAAGAGTTCTCTAAACAGTCCTTCGTCGAACTGACTTTGGCCAATAACTTCTCTCATTCTTGTCAGCATGCTCACGGCTGACTGATCTCCTAACTCGATGTTACGAAATAATTCGTCCAGACGTTGTCGGTCTGTGAGAACGTGTCTCCTGAGGAGGGATGCTTTCAGCAACTCGTACGAGTTACTTACCTCGGGATTCGACATCTGTGAAGTTACGTACTTGCTGAATTACCGCGGTAGAGTGTGAACAACTGCAAGTAACTGGGAACGTTGATCGGTTGTCCCATGCTCACAAAAATCTGCTTCAGCTAACAGTAACCACGTTTCAGCATTATCTGGCCAGTATGGCGCGAGCTGAATGGTTTTAGGAGTTGAGCGGATACGAATGACCTTGGGACTAAGATCACTGATGACGAAAATTGTGTCGTATAAAATATGGTACAAGAACAAGTACAAAAAGAGACGAACTCACCGGGGTTATCTGAGTATTTATCGTAGATGAAGTTCGCGGTCAGGGTCACCAGTTTAGAGGTTGACGGTATAGACGTTCACGAACAGTATTGGGTACATTAACGCAAGCTCCTATACATCAACTTCAAACTTATTAATCCTCGTTTACCAAAAGCAAAGCAAAAGACAGTATTTCATCGTCCAAATTACGCGATATGTTCCAGGACTGAAACGAGTTGTTAGACGAACGCTTAGCTGGCTAGTGATCATGCCGCACGTGACACAACGAAGTACTAAATGGCGGGGATGCTTGACCGAAGGTCTTCAGCTAAACTAGTCGACTTAAACAGTGGTGGTCAGCATCCAATGTTCAGTGATGATTGCAGTGGTCAATAATTTTGGGGAATTATTTACCGCTACAAATTCTATATTACTTTCTTCATTTTCGTCACCTCAAATGCTGGTTTTAATTTTTCTCCAGTTCTTCATATATTTTCGAGTAAATTCTGGTCGGTAGTTTTTCACTAGTAATTCTTTATTTTTTTGATTTCAATATTTAAATCTTCTGGCTTACTCGTTAGTGTCTTGTTCTGATTATATTGACATTTCACTAATCCTATCTATACTGATTTTAGATTTGGTGAATTAAAATCAAAGTATTTATTAGAGTGTGTCAGTTTCCTATAAATCCTAGTATCTAACAAACCTTCTTTTTGTTCAATTTTATGGTCTAGAATGTCTAACACCCTGTTTATTCTAACCCAGAAGAGAATCACATTCTGCCTACTTCTGAGTTAATATTTGCGCAAAACTGAAGGATATGTAAGAGCTATTACGGCTTAGAGTAGACCTCAACTCTAAACACTCTTACAAAACTTCTTCACCGTTTTACGCCCTTAGCTGCACGTTATTCAACGTGCAAATACTGACGAACTGAATCAAGGTAAAAATACTTGGTATGACAAGTGTATCTGGGACAATTATATTTTACACAACGAAATATGAAATTCAATAAATAAAGAGGTTGTACAACTTATCTGCAGACGTCACTGGAGGTAGGCTCGGAGAGTGCGCAGAGTGAAAGCACAACGATAGAGCGAACCAATGAGCGTACGGAAGCTTCACAACTCAAAAGATCAAAGTGTGTCAAACATGGGTGAGCGAGTTTAAACAAAAGTTCAAGGCTACAATGTGCACTACAGATATCTTCAGATTTCAAATGAATGAATGTTTCATCCACATATCTCCATCATGACCTAGGTGGAGCAGGATTAAACGTTTTCAGGGCCTTGAGTTATCAGCTATCCATAAATATATGTGCTGATATTAGGGATATTTGTGATCCCACCGCCACCTCATTTGTCTGTTTATGTAGTTTAATTCGAAATTTGGATTCAGTAAAGGTTAGATATTTCTAAAAACCTGCTGTTATTTCATTAGCTGGGGGCTGGCTCCTACCCTTAGGTTTAGGACCAATGTTCATGACATTCCTAACTCCATTAACAGATTTATTAATTGGGATATTAGTAAAGAAACAGGTCAAACAAAAACTGATCAGTTTTTCATCTATTTCTATTTGATTTTCATCTTGCTCCCCCTTAATTCAATGAGAATTAGTTGGCCTAGAATCTGGCCTGTCTCTAATAAAGGTATATCATAAATATTTAAATAAATTGTACTTCAAGGTTTCCTTAAAGTCAGCTACTGGCCTAATAGAAATTTCACATATGAGCAAAAATCTACCAAAGACGGTGTGATAACGACTTCTTTGTACTGCATTAGCCTTAGCTATATTTATTTTTTATTTTTGATTACAGCTTGATTCCACACCGTATTTTTGGGACAAGTGTGGAATTTTCAGCGTGGATATCGGCAGCCCAAAATTCGCAGGCCGACCATAGATATCAGGTGTGCGTCGGGGTAGGCTCGAACCCCGGACCATAAGCATGGTCGGCGAGAGTCTTAACCACTGTGCCACCGACGCATTAAAATGCAGGAGCTATTTGTTTAAAAGAATCCGGACGTACCTATAGGTTTACCATCGATCTAGATTGTTTTGGCCTTTCGCTTCCGGTTTTCGTATTCATACTCCCTTCATTTTTCCATTTCAAGTTATTTCCACATTAATCTAGCTGAATCCCACATATAACCAGAATTACAAGTATTTCTAATCTTGTGAGGTTTTGTTTCTGAGTACTTTGTAATTCATATATAGTTAAAAGTTGTTTCGACCCTTAAACATCTTCGTTATTTTGTGGATTCAAATTATAGTTGTATCAATGTGAACTTATGCATATGAATAGATTCGAACGGCTTCAAAAATAAAATCTCAGAAACTGTCAGTGTCCAGCTCTTACTACGCTGGACCTCACGCTGTCCCTCAAAGACTTTCAGAAACACTTCGTATTAACCAATTCGAAAAACCAGAACACAGATTGGCGACTCGAGAATCCTTTATTCTTACGCCAATATGTAACCAACAATAAGGTTATTATACACAAGGTTTCTGATAGTTTTCTGTCTTCCACCGAACGGCGAACGATGACGGCCGGATTGATGACTCCCGCGAAAAAAATAGAGTTGGGTCGTTCAATTCTCAACTATATTGATATACATGTTTGCTGAAATCCTTGCTGTTTTGTCCGAAATATACCTGCGGGCATTTTCCGCAATTCATTGCACCTGCAAATGAATAGAAGATGAATTGCATGAAACAATTGTGGTAAATTTTTGTACTTGGAATATTAGTATTTCGAGATGACCGAATTACACGAATCCAACAAAAACACAGAGAGGGCGGGATTCAGGAATTTGCATTTAGCAGAATTCTAATGCAATTCATATATGAAACATATTAGCAATCAACAGTAAGTACTTAAACAATACAGAGATAGAAATTGTCAATCACCACATCCGCCACACGTCGAATATCTCATTCCGTATTTATAACGATGTCTCGGTTTGCTTGCAAGTAGCTGCGACCTTCTAACTGATTCTGTGATATTATCTTCATCACTGTTATCTGGACTTATTTCTGAATTATCTACAAAATCATGATTATTAGCGGAATCATTAAAATAATAATTGGAACGACCTACTTCATTTATTGTCACTTTGTCCAGGTGTCTGTTATAAACTGAGTGATCTTTGATGTCTAATATCTTCACCACTCGGTTTCCCATTTTTTGTAGTATAATTCCAACAGAAGGTCTATAGTCATTACCTTTGTAATAATGTACATTAGAAGTCGTGGACATCAGATGCTTTTTGAGAATTCGAGATTTGAAAAGTTTTGCAGGACTTTCACGGCTACTTGTATGCTCTGCATTCACCAGACGTAGTCTATGCATATGCAGTAATTCCTCAATTTTAATCAGTTGCTCTCTCATCTCATTCAGGTCTTTTCGTGTTTTCGACAGTTCACATTGTAACTCAGCTACCTCATTTTTGAAAACAGTTGACACTTGAGTTGCCGAACTTGTAGTGGAGGTTTTCATTGGATTAGCTTGAGTATTTTGAAAGGTTGAAAGACATATTGACTCCATTTTACTAGACAGATTGGGAGAATTATAAGAATGTTGAGCAACATAAGTATTCGAACTTCTGCAAACTGTCTTGATGTGTCCAACTTTACCACATTTGTGACACTTAGCACCCCGAAAACGGCAAGTGCTTCGTAGATGTAACTTTCCACAGGAAAAACAAGGTTTAATGTTTTTGATCTCTCGCTGCATTCTATTACCTGTGGACGACAATTTGGATTGCTTTCCATGAACACTTGTATTTTCGACTTTGGACAGCATGACATCAGATACTGACGTATTGGGAGCAGAGTATTCACTGTTGACATCTTCATATGTAATACATAAATCTTTAGCAGTTTGAAAGGTACAAGAAGGAATCTGAATTAACTCTTTCTCTAACTTAGGAATATTGATTCCAGCAATTAGACGATCATGTAGTTGAGTATGCAGCTGATCTCCAAAGTTACACATTGAAGCTTGAATTTGAAGTTGAAGAATGAAGTCTCGAATCTTCTGGTTGGGAGAACGTACCAGTTTGTTGAAGTGAGCCCTCTCTCTGGTCTCAAATGTTGTCACATGAAAGTGATTTGTCAGAAGTTCACGGATCTTGTCATATGACAGAGAAATGGGTTTATCTGGAAACGCCAGATTCTTCACTAGGCTATATGCATCAAGCCCAATAGTAGTGATGAAATGTGCTGGTATTTTGTCATCCCGAACATTCTTTGAAATGCACAACGCATCGAAGCATTCCAAATAATCAGCAATCTCCCGCGGAGACCCATTAATGGGGAATTTTCCCCGGTTACTTAGCTCCATCGCGACGCCAATTTGTAGTAATTAATTGTACTTGGAATATTAGTATTTCGAGATGACCGAATTACACGAATCCAACAAAAACACAGAGAGGGCGGGATTCAGGAATTTGCATTTAGCAGAATTCTAATGCAATTCATATATGAAACATATTAGCAATCAACAGTAAGTACTTAAACAATACAGAGATAGAAATTGTCAATCACCACATCCGCCACACGTCGAATATCTCATTCCGTATTTATAACGATGTCTCGGTTTGCTTGCAAGTAGCTGCGACCTTCTAACTGATTCTGTGATATTATCTTCATCACTGTTATCTGGACTTATTTCTGAATTATCTACAAAATCATGATTATTAGCGGAATCATTAAAATAATAATTGGAACGACCTACTTCATTTATTGTCACTTTGTCCAGGTGTCTGTTATAAACTGAGTGATCTTTGATGTCTAATATCTTCACCACTCGGTTTCCCATTTTTTGTAGTATAATTCCAACAGAAGGTCTATAGTCATTACCTTTGTAATAATGTACATTAGAAGTCGTGGACATCAGATGCTTTTTGAGAATTCGAGATTTGAAAAGTTTTGCAGGACTTTCACGGCTACTTGTATGCTCTGCATTCACCAGACGTAGTCTATGCATATGCAGTAATTCCTCAATTTTAATCAGTTGCTCTCTCATCTCATTCAGGTCTTTTCGTGTTTTCGACAGTTCACATTGTAACTCAGCTACCTCATTTTTGAAAACAGTTGACACTTGAGTTGCCGAACTTGTAGTGGAGGTTTTCATTGGATTAGCTTGAGTATTTTGAAAGGTTGAAAGACATATTGACTCCATTTTACTAGACAGATTGGGAGAATTATAAGAATGTTGAGCAACATAAGTATTTGAACTTCTGCAAACTGTCTTGATGTGTCCAACTTTACCACATTTGTGACACTTAGCACCCCGAAAACGGCAAGTGCTTCGTAGATGTAACTTTCCACAGGAAAAACAAGGTTTAATGTTTTTGATCTCTCGCTGCATTCTATTACCTGTGGACGACAATTTGGATTGCTTTCCATGAACACTTGTATTTTCGACTTTGGACAGCATGACATCAGATACTGACGTATTGGGAGCAGAGTATTCACTGTTGACATCTTCATATGTAATACATAAATCTTTAGCAGTTTGAAAGGTACAAGAAGGAATCTGAATTAACTCTTTCTCTAACTTAGGAATATTGATTCCAGCAATTAGACGATCATGTAGTTGAGTATGCAGCTGATCTCCAAAGTTACACATTGAAGCTTGAATTTGAAGTTGAAGAATGAAGTCCCGAATCTTCTGGTTGGGAGAACGTACCAGTTTGTTGAAGTGAGCCCTCTCTCTGGTCTCAAATGTTGTCACATGAAAGTGATTTGTCAGAAGTTCACGGATCTTGTCATATGACAGAGAAATGGGTTTATCTGGAAACGCCAGATTCTTCACTAGGCTATATGCATCAAGCCCAATAGTAGTGATGAAATGTGCTGGTATTTTGTCATCCCGAACATTCTTTGAAATGCACAACGCATCGAAGCATTCCAAATAATCAGCAATCTCCCGCGGAGACCCATTAATGGGGAATTTTCCCCGGTTACTTAGCTCCATCGCGACGCCAATTTGTAGTAATTAATTGTACTTGGAATATTAGTATTTCGAGATGACCGAATTACACGAATCCAACAAAAACACAGAGAGGGCGGGATTCAGGAATTTGCATTTAGCAGAATTCTAATGCAATTCATATATGAAACATATTAGCAATCAACAGTAAGTACTTAAACAATACAGAGATAGAAATTGTCAATCACCACATCCGCCACACGTCGAATATCTCATTCCGTATTTATAACGATGTCTCGGTTTGCTTGCAAGTAGCTGCGACCTTCTAACTGATTCTGTGATATTATCTTCATCACTGTTATCTGGACTTATTTCTGAATTATCTACAAAATCATGATTATTAGCGGAATCATTAAAATAATAATTGGAACGACCTACTTCATTTATTGTCACTTTGTCCAGGTGTCTGTTATAAACTGAGTGATCTTTGATGTCTAATATCTTCACCACTCGGTTTCCCATTTTTTGTAGTATAATTCCAACAGAAGGTCTATAGTCATTACCTTTGTAATAATGTACATTAGAAGTCGTGGACATCAGATGCTTTTTGAGAATTCGAGATTTGAAAAGTTTTGCAGGACTTTCACGGCTACTTGTATGCTCTGCATTCACCAGACGTAGTCTATGCATATGCAGTAATTCCTCAATTTTAATCAGTTGCTCTCTCATCTCATTCAGGTCTTTTCGTGTTTTCGACAGTTCACATTGTAACTCAGCTACCTCATTTTTGAAAACAGTTGACACTTGAGTTGCCGAACTTGTAGTGGAGGTTTTCATTGGATTAGCTTGAGTATTTTGAAAGGTTGAAAGACATATTGACTCCATTTTACTAGACAGATTGGGAGAATTATAAGAATGTTGAGCAACATAAGTATTCGAACTTCTGCAAACTGTCTTGATGTGTCCAACTTTACCACATTTGTGACACTTAGCACCCCGAAAACGGCAAGTGCTTCGTAGATGTAACTTTCCACAGGAAAAACAAGGTTTAATGTTTTTGATCTCTCGCTGCATTCTATTACCTGTGGACGACAATTTGGATTGCTTTCCATGAACACTTGTATTTTCGACTTTGGACAGCATGACATCAGATACTGACGTATTGGGAGCAGAGTATTCACTGTTGACATCTTCATATGTAATACATAAATCTTTAGCAGTTTGAAAGGTACAAGAAGGAATCTGAATTAACTCTTTCTCTAACTTAGGAATATTGATTCCAGCAATTAGACGATCATGTAGTTGAGTATGCAGCTGATCTCCAAAGTTACACATTGAAGCTTGAATTTGAAGTTGAAGAATGAAGTCTCGAATCTTCTGGTTGGGAGAACGTACCAGTTTGTTGAAGTGAGCCCTCTCTCTGGTCTCAAATGTTGTCACATGAAAGTGATTTGTCAGAAGTTCACGGATCTTGTCATATGACAGAGAAATGGGTTTATCTGGAAACGCCAGATTCTTCACTAGGCTATATGCATCAAGCCCAATAGTAGTGATGAAATGTGCTGGTATTTTGTCATCCCGAACATTCTTTGAAATGCACAACGCATCGAAGCATTCCAAATAATCAGCAATCTCCCGCGGAGACCCATTAATGGGGAATTTTCCCCGGTTACTTAGCTCCATCGCGACGCCAATTTGTAGTAATTAATTGTACTTGGAATATTAGTATTTCGAGATGACCGAATTACACGAATCCAACAAAAACACAGAGAGGGCGGGATTCAGGAATTTGCATTTAGCAGAATTCTAATGCAATTCATATATGAAACATATTAGCAATCAACAGTAAGTACTTAAACAATACAGAGATAGAAATTGTCAATCACCACATCCGCCACACGTCGAATATCTCATTCCGTATTTATAACGATGTCTCGGTTTGCTTGCAAGTAGCTGCGACCTTCTAACTGATTCTGTGATATTATCTTCATCACTGTTATCTGGACTTATTTCTGAATTATCTACAAAATCATGATTATTAGCGGAATCATTAAAATAATAATTGGAACGACCTACTTCATTTATTGTCACTTTGTCCAGGTGTCTGTTATAAACTGAGTGATCTTTGATGTCTAATATCTTCACCACTCGGTTTCCCATTTTTTGTAGTATAATTCCAACAGAAGGTCTATAGTCATTACCTTTGTAATAATGTACATTAGAAGTCGTGGACATCAGATGCTTTTTGAGAATTCGAGATTTGAAAAGTTTTGCAGGACTTTCACGGCTACTTGTATGCTCTGCATTCACCAGACGTAGTCTATGCATATGCAGTAATTCCTCAATTTTAATCAGTTGCTCTCTCATCTCATTCAGGTCTTTTCGTGTTTTCGACAGTTCACATTGTAACTCAGCTACCTCATTTTTGAAAACAGTTGACACTTGAGTTGCCGAACTTGTAGTGGAGGTTTTCATTGGATTAGCTTGAGTATTTTGAAAGGTTGAAAGACATATTGACTCCATTTTACTAGACAGATTGGGAGAATTATAAGAATGTTGAGCAACATAAGTATTCGAACTTCTGCAAACTGTCTTGATGTGTCCAACTTTACCACATTTGTGACACTTAGCACCCCGAAAACGGCAAGTGCTTCGTAGATGTAACTTTCCACAGGAAAAACAAGGTTTAATGTTTTTGATCTCTCGCTGCATTCTATTACCTGTGGACGACAATTTGGATTGCTTTCCATGAACACTTGTATTTTCGACTTTGGACAGCATGACATCAGATACTGACGTATTGGGAGCAGAGTATTCACTGTTGACATCTTCATATGTAATACATAAATCTTTAGCAGTTTGAAAGGTACAAGAAGGAATCTGAATTAACTCTTTCTCTAACTTAGGAATATTGATTCCAGCAATTAGACGATCATGTAGTTGAGTATGCAGCTGATCTCCAAAGTTACACATTGAAGCTTGAATTTGAAGTTGAAGAATGAAGTCTCGAATCTTCTGGTTGGGAGAACGTACCAGTTTGTTGAAGTGAGCCCTCTCTCTGGTCTCAAATGTTGTTACATGAAAGTGATTTGTCAGAAGTTCACGGATCTTGTCATATGACAGAGAAATGGGTTTATCTGGAAACGCCAGATTCTTCACTAGGCTATATGCATCAAGCCCAATAGTAGTGATGAAATGTGCTGGTATTTTGTCATCCCGAACATTCTTTGAAATGCACAACGCATCGAAGCATTCCAAATAATCAGCAATCTCCCGCGGAGACCCATTAATGGGGAATTTTCCCCGGTTACTTAGCTCCATCGCGACGCCAATTTGTAGTAATTAATTGTACTTGGAATATTAGTATTTCGAGATGACCGAATTACACGAATCCAACAAAAACACAGAGAGGGCGGGATTCAGGAATTTGCATTTAGCAGAATTCTAATGCAATTCATATATGAAACATATTAGCAATCAACAGTAAGTACTTAAACAATACAGAGATAGAAATTGTCAATCACCACATCCGCCACACGTCGAATATCTCATTCCGTATTTATAACGATGTCTCGGTTTGCTTGCAAGTAGCTGCGACCTTCTAACTGATTCTGTGATATTATCTTCATCACTGTTATCTGGACTTATTTCTGAATTATCTACAAAATCATGATTATTAGCGGAATCATTAAAATAATAATTGGAACGACCTACTTCATTTATTGTCACTTTGTCCAGGTGTCTGTTATAAACTGAGTGATCTTTGATGTCTAATATCTTCACCACTCGGTTTCCCATTTTTCGTAGTATAATTCCAACAGAAGGTCTATAGTCATTACCTTTGTAATAATGTACATTAGAAGTCGTGGACATCAGATGCTTTTTGAGAATTCGAGATTTGAAAAGTTTTGCAGGACTTTCACGGCTACTTGTATGCTCTGCATTCACCAGACGTAGTCTATGCATATGCAGTAATTCCTCAATTTTAATCAGTTGCTCTCTCATCTCATTCAGGTCTTTTCGTGTTTTCGACAGTTCACATTGTAACTCAGCTACCTCATTTTTGAAAACAGTTGACACTTGAGTTGCCGAACTTGTAGTGGAGGTTTTCATTGGATTAGCTTGAGTATTTTGAAAGGTTGAAAGACATATTGACTCCATTTTACTAGACAGATTGGGAGAATTATAAGAATGTTGAGCAACATAAGTATTCGAACTTCTGCAAACTGTCTTGATGTGTCCAACTTTACCACATTTGTGACACTTAGCACCCCGAAAACGGCAAGTGCTTCGTAGATGTAACTTTCCACAGGAAAAACAAGGTTTAATGTTTTTGATCTCTCGCTGCATTCTATTACCTGTGGACGACAATTTGGATTGCTTTCCATGAACACTTGTATTTTCGACTTTGGACAGCATGACATCAGATACTGACGTATTGGGAGCAGAGTATTCACTGTTGACATCTTCATATGTAATACATAAATCTTTAGCAGTTTGAAAGGTACAAGAAGGAATCTGAATTAACTCTTTCTCTAACTTAGGAATATTGATTCCAGCAATTAGACGATCATGTAGTTGAGTATGCAGCTGATCTCCAAAGTTACACATTGAAGCTTGAATTTGAAGTTGAAGAATGAAGTCTCGAATCTTCTGGTTGGGAGAACGTACCAGTTTGTTGAAGTGAGCCCTCTCTCTGGTCTCAAATGTTGTCACATGAAAGTGATTTGTCAGAAGTTCACGGATCTTGTCATATGACAGAGAAATGGGTTTATCTGGAAACGCCAGATTCTTCACTAGGCTATATGCATCAAGCCCAATAGTAGTGATGAAATGTGCTGGTATTTTGTCATCCCGAACATTCTTTGAAATGCACAACGCATCGAAGCATTCCAAATAATCAGCAATCTCCCGCGGAGACCCATTAATGGGGAATTTTCCCCGGTTACTTAGCTCCATCGCGACGCCAATTTGTAGTAATTAATTGTACTTGGAATATTAGTATTTCGAGATGACCGAATTACACGAATCCAACAAAAACACAGAGAGGGCGGGATTCAGGAATTTGCATTTAGCAGAATTCTAATGCAATTCATATATGAAACATATTAGCAATCAACAGTAAGTACTTAAACAATACAGAGATAGAAATTGTCAATCACCACATCCGCCACACGTCGAATATCTCATTCCGTATTTATAACGATGTCTCGGTTTGCTTGCAAGTAGCTGCGACCTTCTAACTGATTCTGTGATATTATCTTCATCACTGTTATCTGGACTTATTTCTGAATTATCTACAAAATCATGATTATTAGCGGAATCATTAAAATAATAATTGGAACGACCTACTTCATTTATTGTCACTTTGTCCAGGTGTCTGTTATAAACTGAGTGATCTTTGATGTCTAATATCTTCACCACTCGGTTTCCCATTTTTTGTAGTATAATTCCAACAGAAGGTCTATAGTCATTACCTTTGTAATAATGTACATTAGAAGTCGTGGACATCAGATGCTTTTTGAGAATTCGAGATTTGAAAAGTTTTGCAGGACTTTCACGGCTACTTGTATGCTCTGCATTCACCAGACGTAGTCTATGCATATGCAGTAATTCCTCAATTTTAATCAGTTGCTCTCTCATCTCATTCAGGTCTTTTCGTGTTTTCGACAGTTCACATTGTAACTCAGCTACCTCATTTTTGAAAACAGTTGACACTTGAGTTGCCGAACTTGTAGTGGAGGTTTTCATTGGATTAGCTTGAGTATTTTGAAAGGTTGAAAGACATATTGACTCCATTTTACTAGACAGATTGGGAGAATTATAAGAATGTTGAGCAACATAAGTATTTGAACTTCTGCAAACTGTCTTGATGTGTCCAACTTTACCACATTTGTGACACTTAGCACCCCGAAAACGGCAAGTGCTTCGTAGATGTAACTTTCCACAGGAAAAACAAGGTTTAATGTTTTTGATCTCTCGCTGCATTCTATTACCTGTGGACGACAATTTGGATTGCTTTCCATGAACACTTGTATTTTCGACTTTGGACAGCATGACATCAGATACTGACGTATTGGGAGCAGAGTATTCACTGTTGACATCTTCATATGTAATACATAAATCTTTAGCAGTTTGAAAGGTACAAGAAGGAATCTGAATTAACTCTTTCTCTAACTTAGGAATATTGATTCCAGCAATTAGACGATCATGTAGTTGAGTATGCAGCTGATCTCCAAAGTTACACATTGAAGCTTGAATTTGAAGTTGAAGAATGAAGTCTCGAATCTTCTGGTTGGGAGAACGTACCAGTTTGTTGAAGTGAGCCCTCTCTCTGGTCTCAAATGTTGTCACATGAAAGTGATTTGTCAGAAGTTCACGGATCTTGTCATATGACAGAGAAATGGGTTTATCTGGAAACGCCAGATTCTTCACTAGGCTATATGCATCAAGCCCAATAGTAGTGATGAAATGTGCTGGTATTTTGTCATCCCGAACATTCTTTGAAATGCACAACGCATCGAAGCATTCCAAATAATCAGCAATCTCCCGCGGAGACCCATTAATGGGGAATTTTCCCCGGTTACTTAGCTCCATCGCGACGCCAATTTGTAGTAATTAATTGTACTTGGAATATTAGTATTTCGAGATGACCGAATTACACGAATCCAACAAAAACACAGAGAGGGCGGGATTCAGGAATTTGCATTTAGCAGAATTCTAATGCAATTCATATATGAAACATATTAGCAATCAACAGTAAGTACTTAAACAATACAGAGATAGAAATTGTCAATCACCACATCCGCCACACGTCGAATATCTCATTCCGTATTTATAACGATGTCTCGGTTTGCTTGCAAGTAGCTGCGACCTTCTAACTGATTCTGTGATATTATCTTCATCACTGTTATCTGGACTTATTTCTGAATTATCTACAAAATCATGATTATTAGCGGAATCATTAAAATAATAATTGGAACGACCTACTTCATTTATTGTCACTTTGTCCAGGTGTCTGTTATAAACTGAGTGATCTTTGATGTCTAATATCTTCACCACTCGGTTTCCCATTTTTCGTAGTATAATTCCAACAGAAGGTCTATAGTCATTACCTTTGTAATAATGTACATTAGAAGTCGTGGACATCAGATGCTTTTTGAGAATTCGAGATTTGAAAAGTTTTGCAGGACTTTCACGGCTACTTGTATGCTCTGCATTCACCAGACGTAGTCTATGCATATGCAGTAATTCCTCAATTTTAATCAGTTGCTCTCTCATCTCATTCAGGTCTTTTCGTGTTTTCGACAGTTCACATTGTAACTCAGCTACCTCATTTTTGAAAACAGTTGACACTTGAGTTGCCGAACTTGTAGTGGAGGTTTTCATTGGATTAGCTTGAGTATTTTGAAAGGTTGAAAGACATATTGACTCCATTTTACTAGACAGATTGGGAGAATTATAAGAATGTTGAGCAACATAAGTATTCGAACTTCTGTAAACTGTCTTGATGTGTCCAACTTTACCACATTTGTGACACTTAGCACCCCGAAAACGGCAAGTGCTTCGTAGATGTAACTTTCCACAGGAAAAACAAGGTTTAATGTTTTTGATCTCTCGCTGCATTCTATTACCTGTGGACGACAATTTGGATTGCTTTCCATGAACACTTGTATTTTCGACTTTGGACAGCATGACATCAGATACTGACGTATTGGGAGCAGAGTATTCACTGTTGACATCTTCATATGTAATACATAAATCTTTAGCAGTTTGAAAGGTACAAGAAGGAATCTGAATTAACTCTTTCTCTAACTTAGGAATATTGATTCCAGCAATTAGACGATCATGTAGTTGAGTATGCAGCTGATCTCCAAAGTTACACATTGAAGCTTGAATTTGAAGTTGAAGAATGAAGTCTCGAATCTTCTGGTTGGGAGAACGTACCAGTTTGTTGAAGTGAGCCCTCTCTCTGGTCTCAAATGTTGTTACATGAAAGTGATTTATAAGAAGTTAACGGAGTTTATATTGTGGCAGATAAATTGCTTTATCTGGGAATGACAGAGTCTTTACTAGGCTATATGCATCTAGCCCAATAGCAGTGATGAAATGTGCTGGTATTTTGTCATCCCGAACATTCTTTGAAATGCACCACGCGTCGAAGCTTTACGAATAATCAGCAGTCTCCCGCGGAGTAGCATTTATAGGAAATTTTCCCAGGTTATTTTGTTCCATCGCGACGCCAATTTGTAGTAATTTATTGTAATCGTAGTATTAGTATTTCGAGATGACCGAATTACAAGAATCCAACAAAAACACAGAGAGGGCGGGATTCAGGAATTTGTATTTAGCAGAATTCTAATGCAATTCATATATGAAACATATTAGCAATCAACAGTAAGTACTTAAACAATACAGAGATAGAAATTGTCAATCACCACAGGTAGACAAGTATGAGTAAAGATGTTTTCAAACATGAATGAACAAATAGTCTGTGAATTGAGTAAAGTGGATAATGTAATGATACTCAGACGTAACAAACTGCTTACCGAAGAAGATAACTTGCTGTTTACCTAGCTGTAAAATATGTGGCATATAATCTTGCAGAACACGTGCCGCTTGACAGTTCTTTATTGTTATAATGTTTCTCATGCCTAAAAATGTCTATCCGTACCGAAATCTATGAGAAAAAACTATTTTTATGAATATGCATAAATTACCATTCCCTGGTCCCGTGAATTTGGTCACCGAACTGTTTGTCAGGCTACGCATGAATAGTGATGTAAGTTAATGATCGTAAAGTTGCAAAAATTTTCAAAAAATGAAAATCCATTGACACAAAATAGCTTCACAAGGCATATTTACCACAATTTAAACTTGGTACTGTCGCCTATATTTTCACTCACTTAGGTAACAACCACCTTCTGATGGACCATCATACATTGTAACATGTGTAGATGGACTTACATAGTGGCCAACAACAATTCTACTATTTTAAAGGCAAATTATCAGAGATAACAGCTAAAACTTCGATCAGGCACTGGTTTTCTTATTTCGGTATCCTTTCTACAATTACACAAGACAGCCAGGTTCCAATTTTGAGTGTTGTTTTTCTCATCAGTTAGGTGGTAAGCGAATCAATTAATTCTTCGTTCACACCAACTATTAATTAATGAAATGGGAATATTTCCCACTCCTTAGTCTTCTGATAACTTCATGTTAACTGACTTTTACAGATTCTTATTCGGTCATTGCTACGCCAGTCTTAATCTAAAAGAAACCTAAAGACAAAAGCTCGTTAAATATTTTTTTGTTCAAAATGTAACATGAGTAATATTTCAGGAAATTGTACCTAGTTCGTAATCCCCTCTGCTCTTTGCAACCCTTAAATGACACGAATTCTCCAAACTCTAAATTACTGCTCTTAACAGGTTCGAGGGGCATGATACTCCACTTCAGGGATTTCTCCCGCAGATGACAACATGTACAGATCACACTTCATATTCACTTTTTATATTAAGATTACCTAGAATTTAAAGGACATTTGTTTGCAGTTTATCTGTATATTAATGGCTTGCTACTTAGTTTAACTATATGGCTAATACACTACATCCGAATCTCCACACAACACCTTTCGATTTACTGTTGTCGGATATTGGTGAACCAAAATAGAAAATATAAAGAGGCAGACAGAGTTGTTCGTTGGACAAGGAAGTGAAATCTAAGATTAATTCGTATATTGTTTTATTTTGAGCAGTATATTTGACCGTAGAAAGCACTGTTCTTCAATATAACACCTTAATATTAAATCAGCTTTTCTAAGAAGAAGGGGATTCTCAGTTGGTAGCAAGGGATAGACTTTTAATGTATCGGTGGAAACCTGTGTCATATTACAAACTGATAGGATCCTGCATAAAATATTATATTATTATTTCTCGCGCATATTGTGATTGACTATACGATCAATTATTTCAAACGCTTTTAGCCGTCTTTATTGTTGTTGTGTTTTCCTAATAGTTGTCATTACAATATATAGTGGATTACAGCATCTTACAGTCACAGGCCAGCCTTTGTCTTTTGATATTTGCTTGGCTTAGTGAATCGCAAGGTACCACAGGCAAATAGGTATATCAGCCAGACGCAGACATAACAAAGTGACTACGGTTCTCATTCAATTCAGTGCAGTTATAACACAAACTCATGAAGTGATAGTTCCCTTGAATTAAAGTGAATGTATATTGATTGAAAAAGTTGAAGTCTTTAGTTCCAAACTTCCAGTTTTTCTGGAAGATGAATACACATCAGTTACAATGAATGTACAAAAGTACTGGGAAGAAATTGAGACCTTTGTTGTATAGAGGTAGTTCTCTACTGTTCATTTACTGTTTATAGCCTCCCACAAATGTAGGTGATTACTTCTTCTGTGACAGAAGTTCTTATATGACACGTATTTTTGATAGCTCACTTTGAACTGAATCGGTTTTATTATGCGAGTTTCAATTTAATTAAGGTTGTTATAGTTTCAAAAATAAACTCATGATTTATACAACTTTTTAGTACAGTGCGTCGGTGGTATAGCGGTTAGCACGCTCGCCAACCATGCATATGGTCCGCGGTTCGATCCCCGGCCGGCGCACTCCTTTGTGCGTCGGTGGCACAGTGGTTAGGACTCTCGCCGACCATGCTTATGGTCCGGGGTTCGAGCCCTCACCGACGCACACCTGAAATCTATGGTCGGCCTGCGAAATTTGGGCTACCGATATCCACGCTGAAAATTCCATACTTGTACCAAAAATACGGTGTGGAATCAAGCTGTAATCAAAAAACAAAAAAAATAAAAATAAATGAACTTCTAATTAGAATACTTTTTTGTTTCACTCTTTTCAAGAAGCTTCATCTTTGATGTTTTATAACTTCAAAGGAACATATTTTTCTTCTAACATGTAAATCAATGAATAAAAATCGTGTCTTTCACAACAAACGTACAAATATAATTTTACAAACTTACATCATCTAAAATAATACTGGAAATAGCCGCATGAGATAGTCGTCTTGTCAAATGACTTTATTGTGTCTCCGTTATTGGTTGATGTAGGTTTAGTCAAAGTGTCCTCAGATCTATTGATTAGCTTATTATCATTCAGTGACAAAGTCTAAATTTTAAGATTTTAAGTTTTTCAAATTAAGTCATTTCATTGTATAATAGGATTATGACTTAATGCAATGAATTACCAATTATTTCTGAACTAAACTACGTTGAACTCTTTAGCCATTTTAACTAACATGAACTTCAAATAAAATTAACTGCTTGTTAGATTTACTAGATATAACAAAAAACCATGTAATTTACAATATAACCTTCTGAATATAGTTAGTTTAGTGCTTTCAATCGCATCATGGTAAACCTACCGTGGCGTATGCTACTGACAGGGTTTATAAGCATAATTTTATTTTATTTTATTACAGCTTGATTCCACACAGTATTTTTGTGCAAGTATGGAATTTTCAGCATGTGATATCGCTAGCCCAAATTTTGCAGGTCGAACATTGACATCAGTTGTGCGTCGGCTGGAGATCAAAACCGAAGCATTTGCATGGTCGGCGAGCGTTCTAATCACTGTGCCACCGACGCAGATAAAAGCATGTATATCGGCGTCAAGAATTTCGAATAGTGGAGAGATGGGTGTAATGAACGATGCTTGAGAAACCAATTAGAAAACATGATAGACAGACAAAGAATAACATTGTGAAAGACAAAGCAGCACAATACCGAAGATATGTGCTAATTGTGATTCTACTGTATGGTAGAGGTATTCTAACTATATCTGTGTGTCGAGCTGCCAACAAATAAATGCGTTATCATATATATATATATATATATATATATATATATATATATATATATATATATATATATATATATTTGAAACCTACCAGAAATTTTAGGGAGTATCGGTGATCCAAAAAACACCGGTTTCCACAACGAGATAATATCTTTCCACATAACCGTTAATGTCTTCGCAGTACTACCACGTACTAATTGTATAACAGTAATTTTTAAAGTGCATTTTCTTGAAATAATTAAAACTTAAATTTCTAGAAATCAAACTGATTGTTTTCCTGGACGAAAATTTGAGATTATTGCTTACAATATCAGAGAGATTTCAATGTACATTATCGATAGAAAATGTTTACTTTTTCTTCCGTAGTGAATGAATGTTTAAGGAATCATAAAGTCAAACCTTGATCGGGTTTCATAAAAGGTTTATTCACTGATGTAAGGACAGAAGAGAATTTGGAACGGACCACTATTAAGGAAACACATAATTTTTATACGCACTCAACTACATTAAAGTTCGGCTGGATCAAAGAAGAATAAACTTTTCCGACTGGTTGGCAGTCGGCCCAATGTTAAACAAATTGTCCAATGACGTCACTTCATTTCCACAACGTAAATTAAATCCAGATATGAAGAATGAACACTTCTACTTCCGTAGCCATCGACTCAAAATGTTCATTTCAGTTTTGGCCGATTCCTATTAGTCCGCAACACACCACACTAGTTTGCAGGAATGTCTGAATCTACATTTTAAAATGATTGAATATTATTATTTTTCTCACCTGAATTGCATTTTCTTTGCTATACAGACGTGTACAAAATGTAATAAGTAAATTACTTAATTTCTTTAAAGGTTAGAATATGATTAAACGGAAAATTATGATAGTTTTAACTTCAAACGTCAACTTAATTGATGAAAGAGTTATCAGTGAGAATAGGTTTGTTGTGGACTAAGTGGCTAAGCTCATTTATACGCGAATAAAAAGGACAAAACAAATACAAACTTATGGATGTATAGAGGAATTCAGTCCACACAAACTAAAATACATATACTTGCTTGGCGAGTTATAATTATACCAAAATACACAAGTAAAGAATTATAGTGATGAAGTAGTCCTATTTTAGTATGTAGTTGCTTACTCCACGTAAGAGTATGCCAACAGCCCGAGGTACTTGCGGATAGAAAATCAGGATCCGAGTGTGGATGTACAGATCAGATACGAGCCAGAGATGATTGGGAATAGTAGAAAGCAGGAAGTTGTGTCGTCCGTACTGCGCGCTAAACCAGGTCGTGTCCTTATTCAATCTAAATTAAAAACCATGATGTGCAGTAAATTCATTATTTTTACTATTTTACAATGAACGTATACTTTGGTATCTTTCGGCTTCCACAAGTTCAACAATGGTGTGAAGAAAAGTATAGTCAAATAGTCCCAATGTAAGCTGCAGAATTTTTCAAAAGGCGGAATTATCTTAATATATGTGTAAAACTTGGGCAGTGTGGTAGTAAGTAATTCCATATCACACAGCGAAACAGTATTATTTATCCAGTAAATAATACTGTTTCACTGTGTGATAAATCTAATAAACAAACCAAGACGGAATTATCTGTAAGCCTAACTAAATGTATGACAGATAGTAATTATCTGTGGCGATTAATTACAGAATAAATGGACGAAATATCGCAAATCTTTCGATAGTTTTCTTGGTTATAAGTATGGCAGTTGGTGAAGATGATTACAAAAACTTATTTTCACTTTAGAAAACGAAATGTTGACTAACTAATTCTAACCATTATTTGATTGATGTCTGTCTCACTTTCGTTGAGTAGACTTTTATGATTTTGTTCTATTCAGTCTTCTACATTTTTCAGCCTTACTGATGAATGTCTTCGGCTTTCATAAAATGAATGTTCCCATAGAACATTTTATGAGTAGCAAATAAAATTGCAGCAGGCAACTAGAAGCTATTACATTAGGGCACTCCTAATGGCACGACTTTTAAAATAAGCGGAATGGCGACTAGGTTATACGAAAATGATACAAATACATATTCCTTAAGGTTACAGGTAAATTAATCCAGTACACATACAACATGATGGTTACTACAAATCCACTGTGTTCTGAAAACTAAATTCAACAAATTCAAACCACAGCTTCCAGTTTTAATGGTGTTTCTTTCCCTCATCGACATGTACAAACTTGATTAAGTCCATTGGCATACTGTATATTTCATGTAAAGCGGAAGTCTCATCAAGATGTTAACATTTTAAAGACTCATTATCATCTATTCAACCAACGTTTTGATATAATCTGTAGAGATTAACTAAATCTATTGTGTGCCTATCCGTACTGTGGTGTGAGCTACTGATCAGATTAATAAGTAGTACAGAAAGAAAAGTTCATCGGCATAAAAAAACGAATAGCGGGGAAGATAGATTTTCCATCAAAGAGAGCAAATGATTCATAGTTGCAGAAGAACTTCGGAGATACGAAAATAAAACAAAGAAACGTCATACGAAGGGTAGAAGTAACGTAACACGGAATGTCTGTGCAAATTGTAGAATTTCTGTACTCGTACCACTAAGTAAAGAAATTCCAAAATACCCTATCTAGCCCGTACTTTATGTAACAAAGACTCTGTTAGACATGAAACACGTAAGGTACTATGTAATTAGCACAGTGAATCAACCCTTTCATTGTTTACCTTTCTGTATTATATGGTGTCACACTTTCTATTGTTTAATTATAACTTTGCTATTTTATGTTAGTTGTTGTTACTATTATTACTACAATTTTATCCTTTATGCATATTTTTCTCCGTATTGCATACAGTATTTTGCTATGTAGTTGCTATAAAAACGTCTCATTATTATTATTATGTAATGTTTATTTTTAATTTTTTTGTCGTTTTTGAGTAAATTAGATGCAATATTTTACTGAATGCTGAAAATTCCTTGCTGTATCATTAGTACTGTTTTTGGAATAAAGCTATTATTATTATATCAACTCAAAGTATTAATTCAGCTAAATACAATTTGATAAGAAAATATCACACAAGTAACAAGCTCTCCGAGAATTTGAAGTATTACATTTAGAAAGGGCAGAAATATCTTACCTTACCCCTTTCGGATTCCACTCGAGGGCTTGTCTAGTGATGTCATTTGATGGTTTCTTCAGCGTATGTTCAATCCATCTCCATTTCTTTCTGCCTGTTTGTTGCACAATCGGTCCCTAATTGGTTCGCTCATTGCCAGAGATCCCTGTTGCTGATCTTTTCTGGCCGGCCATCTGATCTTGAGTATTGAGCGAAGACGACTGTTAATGAAGGTCTGAAGTTTGTTTGAGATGCTCTTTATGACACGCAGTGCAAGTCTCTGATCCGTATAGTAGCAGTGACTGACTTCACATTGCAGTTGGAAATCAGGATCTTATTTTTTATGCTGAGTGCTGTTGACCTCTACACAGACTTGAGAGTAGTGAAAGCTTGTCTTGCTTTTCCGATTCTGACACTGATATCCTCGTCAGTTCCGTCCGCCTTTAGTTGAAACGATGCTTCCCAGGTAGGTAGGTAAAGGAGGTTGTTTCTTTCAGGTTCCTCCTATTTATTCTGATTGTTGTCTGTTGTTGTTGCTGTGGTTGTTGGTGTTGGCCAGGAATCTTCATCACCTCTGTTTTATCTATGTTCACCTGAATTTAAGTACCATCTTTGATGCATTTTCTGCCAACTTGTTGCTTTTCACTTGCATATCTTCCAGTTCGTGGGAAATAAGACATATATCGCATCGGTGAAATCCAGATCCTCCAAGTTTTTTGTGTGAGTCCATTTTATGCCTGTTCCCTCGTTGGTTGCCGTTGTCTGTCGCATTATTCAATCTACTGCAATCAGGAAAATCATTGGCGATAGTAGACAGCCAGCCTTGCCTCGCTCCCGTCCTCACTTCGAAGGCTTCCGTAAGTTTCCCGTTGTCGATTACTTGGCATGCAGCCTTGTCGTATAACTGTTGGATGAGATGTATAATTGTCGATAGTACCCCTTGGTAGTAGCAAAGTAGTTTCCAAATGACCTCTCGATCGACGCTGCTCTATCGAAGGCATTTTCAAAGTCTATGAAGTTGAGGTAGAGAGGTGACTGCCATTCCAAACTGTTTTCAGTGATGATCCGTAGTGCGGCGAGGTAAAGGAGTGTGTCCGCTGAGGATCGAACCCTAAGCCACCTGTATGTTTGTTAAGCACTCCACCACTGTGCAACCGACGCTCACCACTTGGTATAACAATAAAAAATCTTGTGCTTGACATTAATGGTTTTGTCAATGATTTTATTGGTATACTTCATTAGTCAAAGTAGATGGTCATTTACAACAACGAGTTTCGTTAACGTCTAACAACCTGGTTTTCCTGAAGTTATCATTTAGGGCTACGATAGTAAAACAAAATCCATTTGGAAACTAACTTAAAAATATTTTGATATTGCATTAGAAATGCCGACCATTATTGTTCTTCTGGTGCGTCGGTGGCATAACGGTTAATACGCTTACCGACCATGCACATGGTTCGGGGTTCAATCCCCGGCCGACGCACTCCTTTACCTCGCTAAGCCAGAAATAATTCTGGTAAAGAGAAAAGGTTGGGCATGAGGCTAGCAACCTCATCTTGCAAAATAAACACTGCTACAGAAACTTCAAGCCACCAGCTTGAAGCCCTATATTCCACTGGGGAACGTGAAGGAAAAAATAATATATAATAATAGTTACACTCTCTTTCAGCTAATTCGTCCTCATTTTCTTAACATCTGTACTGATAATCACCTGTCTCTGTTTCTTATGACAGTCGTCACTTTGCCAGTACTATAAACTAATTTACTGAATTCCCATAAGTAATATGCATAACGACATTAAGTATGAAAAGCATGTTGTGTTGGGGACACTACTCAATATACAGAACTTCTACTGTAATAAATCGAAGAAAATCAAAACAATTGATTCGGAGAAGAGACTCTTTTCAACGAATTTTATTATCAAGCTGTACAATCGGATATATACATGGTTTTTAAGAAATTATATCCGATGAGGGACTTGAATCATAGGTGTGAATACATAAAATAATAGTAGTATAAAATGCGATTAAAATTAAAAATTTTTTGATCATAATCATTGTTAAATAAATGTTAAATGGCAAAACAATTAATGCCATATATAGAATAATTCGCAGAATGTATAGAACTTGGATGGGTTGTGAAATTGTAGGATTAGTAGGCAATCAGAATAAAAACAAAAGCGTTACGTAATATTGTGTTAAATTTGATAACATAGAATTTAACGTTGCAAAACAAGATTGATTTAGAATGACAAGTGAAACGAGTGAAATAATACTAGGGACAATGCAAATTGCGATTAATAATAGCAACAATCGACGTAATTAAGAGAGAGTATGCAAATTGACTAAACAAAACGAAAAATAAGCAAAAACAAAATACGATTAGGATTATTATACTTTGGCATACAGGGATTAAAACTAGGAAAGTTGGAGGGGATGAACGAACTTTTTCTGTATACAGAGATAATGTCAAAATTTTAGACAGAAGAAACACCAAAAGTGCCAGGGAATTACTAGAAGCCGGGTACTCGAACGAATATGCAATTAACAAACACGTTAATATAGACCAAATACACCAACTAATAAAAAGTAAAACTTGTGACCAGAAAGTTTGAAATCCAAGTCAATAGGAAAATGGTCAATACATATGTAAAGATGGTTACCGGGAGATGCAGTTCTATCACTCATGAGAAAATTTAAATTAGTTCACTTTATGCTAAAAATTGCTCTGAAGATGTTGTCCAGTAGGATGACGAAAGCTCCGCAACTAAACCAGCCAGCTCAGAGAACACCATTAATTGCAAAGCATACAGATTTAGTCAACTGTGGGATATTGTCCTTCAGGTTAGTGAACAGTAACGGTCGACTAGAAAACGCTATTCCCAGGGAATGGCAAAAAATGCTTCTATCACAGTATCTGACTTTCATAATTAACTGTTACAATGGTAAAAAAACCGGTTAAAATGTAAAACACAGTAGTGTGACATGTGAACTGATCTCATTTTATTCCAAGATTGAAGGAAATATAGAACGGAGCAGGTAAAGAAAACTAATACAAATTTAAAATCATTTGCTATATTTTAGTAAGTTAAATACTGAAACATTATCACTGCTGCAGTGTAAATTTACAAAAGAATGAGAAAAGTCACAAGTTCGAAAAGAGTATTCCACAACCAAAGGAGTAAAGTTAAATCAAAATAAAGTTGTTACAGATTACATAAGCACTTCGCAGTCTCATGAGAAAACAAGATGATGTCAGCTAAGGACGCATTTCGTTCAAACAAATATACTTTGTTCCATAGAAGCGTCTAAGTATCTTCAAGACAGATTATCCCATCTAAGAGATTTCGTAACTCTCCGACAGAATGAAATGCTTAAGATAACAAGAGATGTCACACAAAATATCTTGCTGCTATCATGACTGACTCTTTTTACCAATAGTTTCTCGACGTTTTATAGCTCATCAGAAAACAAGTGTCTTATTTTGAAAACTGAAGTCTAACTGTTAACGGTAGAGGATGAAATTTCTTCTAAGTTCTCACTTGGTATATCGTTTAGAACTGATCCCGCAAAACTTTCCATTGCCACCTATAATTCACTGCAGCTTTCAATAAAAATGTATATTTGGACATATCCAAAAGATGCTTATCATAGCTATATACGGATACAACTCAGTGAAAAAAACGATAGCACTATAAGTGGATGAATGGTAAACCTAATACTGAGCGAATGCAAGATCAATCTTTAACATGATGCAAAATGAACAACCACCTATTACCAATAAATAGTCTTATACAATAAGCTTAGAAGCACGGCTTATTATTTTCTAAGAATTCTACTTTCATATTTATTTTTTTATCTGATATATCACGTAGTGCAACAATATTATTTACTGGATGATGCTTTGAACACAGTTTATTGTTCACAGTCGCATCTTATAAATATACAACTACGAAACTTGACTTTTATAACTTTCTTTATTCCACCTCTTTTGTCGTAGGGATAGTAGAATTTCCCAAGATATCCAGGATAGGTGCTGAGTCATTCCTATTGCACGTATTTGCAGTTGATTCGATAAATTAACCTTCCGTTACCAGTCTTTCTCTCCACCCTGCCAAGTTAGATTTCAAGACGGTCATCTTATCTCCTTGTGTGGTTGCGTGTAATTGCGCATAATGTTATTGTGGTGTGTGCTACTGATAAGATTTATCGGTAGTAGATAAAGATGTTCATCAGCATAAAAACATCAAATAGCAAGGAGATAGATTTGATGTCAGAGAAAGCAAATGATATAGCGTTGCGGAGATACACGAGAAACGTGGAATGAACACAAAGAAACACAATATGAAGGCCAAAAGTAGCACAACACGGGAGATCTGTGCAAATGGTGATCTGAAGTTAAGGTGTACACAAATTAGCTGTGTAGAAATACCAATTTACAAACGAATATTCCTTCTGCTGTTACATTTTGAGTAGGCTGTTTACTAGATTTCTTGTCTTGATAGGAACAACTAATCTAGACTTTCAGGTATTTGTTTGTAGGGATTTTAGTGCTCAGCTAGTCTGTCTGATCCCATCCTACTAATTATTCTTTTATGGGTTCCAAGGGATACTTCCACCCAAGTAATTAGTTTCTAAGTGAATCTGAATGCAACTTTTGTTCCTGCATTTTTAAGAATTCTACGTTAGGCTTCAGAGGTCCCTTCTTTACAAGGAAGCATTACAGTAAGTAATACTTTTTCATTATGTTATACCAAACAAACAAATTAGTGTGGAATTACCGTAGTACCCAAGATGTTTACGCCTGTGACGAACATTGCAACATGAATTTAGATAACACCTTAATCAATACACCTACATAGGCAGAAAAAAGGAGAACTTTTCCACTAAACATTTGCTGTTTGGTGGCGGGATTTTGACCATAGTTCAAATTGGATGCCATTATACTGGCGAATGTACAATAAAGAGAGTATAGTTCAATCTGATTAGTATGATAAACTGAACTGCAGAAGCAGAGGACCTTTGAAACTTGTTATGTACTGTCAGAGAAATCAAAAAGAAATGAAAACAAGTTCGCATCAAGAAATCAATGAATAAATAAGACAAGTAGTCCAGCAAAGAGACTCTTTTCAAGGAATTCATTTTCTTTAACTGTACAATCGATTTTATGTAAATATTTTTTTTTCAAAACTGGGTAGTAGCAACAAAGTGATGATTTGTTATGATGACAGTCAATATTAACTAATACAAAAGCCGAGTTGAACAAGAGTGTTACAGTCACGTGGTGAAATCAATAAAAATGTGATGAATGAGTTGTAATCAGGAAGCACATAGAAGCAAGAGAAAATGTGATATCACGTAAGAGTTCAAAAGAAATAAACAAGATTTGTGAAGAGTTAAAGACTACAAAATGCACTACAAAGAAGTGTCTGATCAATAAGTGATCCTTCAAAGAAATATTTCATATCACCACGAGAAATGTTAGGTCAAATGAACTATTCTAAATTCAAAAGGTTATTTATTATTCAGAAAATCTTCCAGGCGTCATTTAGAGTTCAAAATTAGTATCACCGTTTAACGTGCCTCCAATTGGCATACATTTGCAAAGAATATCAATTAAATGCGTCAACAGTACATAAAATTTATCTCAAGTATATTCAAAAACAAACAATCAATGAAATTTACTATAATAAGAATGAAATTCTTTGAATAGTTAAACAATTAAATTCACCAAAGCATTAGATCAACTTGCAAATTTTCAAAAAACTATCAAATTAAATTACACTAAAATTAAAATTTAGGCAAAAATGAAAGAATTCCTCTCCCATGGTACATTTAGAATACGCAACAATTTAGAAAAGCTTCTTTAAAAAGTTAAGAACACTTGTCTCCTGATACAACTTCAAAACAAGCAACAAGTGATAATAAATAGAAAGGATTTGTAGCTCAGGTGGATGATTTTTATTTAGTTGTGTTCTCCGAGCTGGTTGATTAAATTGCGCAGCTTTTGTGTTCCTTCTAGACAACACCTTCAGCGCAAGTTTTAGTATGAAATGGTCTCATTTGGATTCTCTATGAATGATGTAATTTTATCTCCTGACAACCATTGTCGTAGCTGGTTGCTAATTTACATATATATTGATCGATTTTATTCACTTGGAATTAAATCGACCATTTCAGAGAACATAACTTAATCAAAATGATAATGAAATATGATTGAATTGATTAACACTCCTTTCTTCATTATTTTAAATAATTGATAATAATCCAATATGACTCAGAGCTCAAATTATTCCAGGAAATTCGTAACATCTCTTATCTAGATACTTATAATCTTATTGATGGTTTCTTGTTTCAAATTTTGCAAACGCAGTACAATACATTCCGATAGGACTTATCAGCTGAATACTCGACATACATGACTGTTTATATCAAACTGTGAGGTTAATATGCGTAAAAACAACACAGACTTCATGACAATAAATAATTATTTAATTTAGAAAGGGTATGGCTAGTAAGCTATGTGTGATAATTTGTGAACACAGTTATGATGAGGTAATAGCCTTTGTAACGGCCCACATAAACATACAGATTGGGTGATAGTAAGAATTTATGAACATTTATACTTTGGCATTGATATGCCGTAAAATTTATCATCTTTTGACAGAAAACCCCAAGAGATCTGTACCAAAAACAACCTTTAAAGACCCACTCTTGACTAAGATTATCACTCAGATGTGATTCGCGATAAGCGGCAGAGACAACAGACAATAACAACAGTAAAACAAAACGAAAAATAAAGTAAGAGAATGTTACGCTATCCAGGAAGGCTTAGACTAAACACCAATAGTGCCAATTTTACACATCAAGTTCACAATAGACTAGAAAGGTAATAATCAGCTGAAATTTCTTGACTTATGGATGAAGAGAAAAGAAGACGGGACAAAAGAAAGAAGCACTTACCACAAAACAACCTGGGGTGTTTTAAACACCTAAATTTCAACAGCTTCTGTCAGTTCACTGCAAGAGAGATTTGATTACAACACTGTACCATAGGACAGAAAAGCTTTGCTTCGAAGAAACATTAGGAAAAGAAATCAATCTCATCAATGAATGCTTAAGGAACACGAGATATCCCAAATGACTAATAGAGAAGTATAGTAAACGTGGCACAAGGAAGGCAGAGTACATTCCAGTGAAGAAGAAACCAGTATTCGTGAAATAACAATTTACAGGTGATGAAACTGGGGAAAGAATCGCTAGGCGAATAAGACGCAATATCAAGGTAGGGTCCAGCCGCCAAAGTGGTTTTGCTGCATAAAACTTGTTTGATTGCGCAGTCCAAACTAGAGCAATTTACGACACCCGGTAACTTAAAATGTGTTTGTGAATTCACATATAGATGCAGTAGCAGGTACCTAGGGAGAACGGATAGATGGTTGTCTACAAGGACTGCTGAACATGTGACCAAGAATCTACGTTTTGGAGGTTCAGCATCATTTTACAGTGCCATAGCTTGGCACCTGGCTGATACATGACACCAGATAAACACAGAAAGATCTGTTAGGTTGGTGAGAAGACAAGAGCCTTCACAATTACTTCGAATTGCTGAAGTCGTGACCAACCGAGCAGTGAGGCCCGAATTATGTGTAAAAATAACCTATTACTAACTTATTACTACTTTATTAAGCACTGTTTCTTCCACTTTAACTTAAGCTGCTTTCACTGATTCGCAAATTACTCATAAAATCAAGAACATTCTTCTGTTAACAGTATAAAAATCTGTGTATAGGTTATAATGGATCATTCATATTCATCGTATAGTTTTTTCCTCGTCTCCGTTTTCGGCGTGTTATTCTGCTCTTATAAAGTGAACTGGCTATTCACAGTTAAAGTATATTTAAATTATTTCAAATTCAATGCTCATACAGTTTAGTATTTAGGGATTGCATGCAGCTGACGAAAGCTTCTTGAAATAAAATTAATTTATTTTAACCTGAAAAAGTTATTGTTATTGCGTTATTCAAATTTGTTAAGTGTACTGATTGTATGAAATAATCTCCCTAAATGGAAGTAAAGATATAAAAGTTATACAAACCTATTTTTGCACTTTATGCTAATGATCTACGTTCATTAGATCACCTAAATACAAAGATTTCCTAAGCGCAACAGGAAACTGGAGAACTGAGAGTCATTAAAATAATACCTAAAAACGGTTTTCTTCTGACTTGAGGAATCGCTCTATTATACCCTGTATATTTACCAGATAAACACGATTTATTTATCCTCCCAACGAAGTGATAAATGTAGGGCAAAGCACAAACAATGCTACTTCAATCCACCAATGTGTATATAAAAACAACCAACTATAATAACATCATCAATGAAAGCATAAGCTTGTGATTGGCATAGATATGATGAATGAATTTGATAACAATATAGTGACTAATAAATCAGTGTAAAGCATATATAGGGGTGAGTCACTTTAAGTTGCTGTGCCTGAAAAAGTATTAAAAAAATAAGGAGATGTAAAGATAGAATAGTAGATAAATATGCAAGTACTGAGGAGAATAGTAAAATCCCGCTTCAGTGGTTGAATAGTCAAGGAAGTCGCCTCTAAACCAGAAGGCTTTGCGTTTGATACCAGATAGAGTCAAGGCTACGCACTGCTGAAGAGTTTCAAACTAGGGTGAAACGGATCTCCAGTACTCCATAGTTTCCAATGGTTTTCTGACTGATATAAATTCGTGATGAGACTTCAAACCAGTTGCATTCCGACAAACTGACGTTTGAAAATCAATGAACATGAGTAGAGCTCTTCAGAGTATAAAAGATGGAGAGGAGTAAGTTTGAAGTTACACCAGTTACCTTTAACCGGTGGGTTCTTAGTGTTCTGAGAGTCCTTACCAGGTAATCTACAGCTGCCTACACATCTTAAAACGATAATCAATGAACTTTGTAGATATTTTGTTGGTAAATTTTCAAGAAGTAAGATAGACTGAGTTCGAAAATTTCATTTTCGTAAAATTTCTTCATCGCTAGTTTGCAAATTCAGCCTTCGCAATGATCTTACTTCATCAAAATCAATGAATTCATCTATACACACCTTTTTTTTTTCTACTGATCATCTATAGCTTTTCGCTAGCATACTTCTTGACGAATATGATTGTTCAGCGTACATAATACATGTACTAGTCATGTGCGTCGGTGGCACAGTGGTTAGGAATCTCGCCGACCATGCTTATGGTCCGCGGTTCGATGCCCTGCTGATGCACACCTGATATCTATGGTCGGCCTGCAAAATTTGGGCTACCTATATCACATGCTGAAAATTCCATACCTGTACCGAAAAATACGGTATGGAATCAAGCTGTAATTTAAAAAATAATAAATGAGTGGGCTTAGTCAACTTGTTAATAAATACCTAACATATCACACTTATTGCAAATAAAACTATTAGATGAGCGACTGATATGATGCCTCTTCCCACTTTGATAGATTGTAACATCTCCTATTCTTTTATTTCAAGGGTCCTATAATTAACAGAAACCTGATTTAAGATCTAAACGATTCACATAGCATACATTTGTAACTGATTCCAACTCGCCTACCTAACAAGCTGTACAGGACTCTGCATTTCACCAACCATCCTTTAATAAAACAACTTACTTACTAAGTGTCTTGGCAAACAGTAATTGCAAGAACGCTAACATCTGTATGATAAAAGAAGATTAATGTATACCACGGCTTCTGTTCCAAGTTTAAAACCACATCATAAAGAAATGTAAGTATCTGATACACTTTAATAGTTTCAGCTAGAAGGGTAGTCAATAATCACTAGTTCACTTATGGATCAAAAGGCATGAATGCACGGTAGTTCATAATGAAATAGTTTAACTATAGTTTATTTACACATTATGCGAGTTAAGTGGAGGAGGAAGTTAAACATGTAAGGTAATTATGTGTGAAAAATAGAAATAAGTGACCGTGTAAGAAAAAAACTAAGTGGCACGTTCGGCTTTGAAATGAATTAAGCACAGCCAGTTAAAATAAAACAAAGATTGTAGTGTGATGAAAACGTATCCAATTACCGGAAGTGTGGAAGATTAAACACATCATGTTTTCGTATACACTGGTTAGATTGTAGTCGTTTAATGGCGATGACTGCTGTGAAACGAGAAACTAAGGACAACTCTATACACTGATTGTCTTGAAAGCTAGCTAACATCGATCGTACATCCCGAGTGGACTGCACTCTAAAACACTCGCTTGCGTTCTAGACGTAACCTGTTAGGCATATGCTACTGCAAGTGAATGTAAGTAGGTAAATACAGTTAGCTGTGACATGAACAAGATACCTACCCATTTTCAACCAAATTAATGAGCAGTTTGTGATATAAAATAAAACCAACCTAGTGGAAAGAGATGTTGTTTTCAGTACACTTTTAATTCCCTTCTTGATTTCAATTAATACTTGATGCTGTTTATACGTGATACCAAAAAGAATCGACTTCTTTGAAATCTCAATTCCGACTTGTTATTTTTTAAAGTTCATTGAAAGCTTTCTGAGATATTCATTTTCGATTAGATTCCTACCAATAATCGTGAACTCAACACATATCTTGTCTTCGAAACATAATTCTCTTGTTCTGATGAAAAACACTTTTACTACACTGTTTTCTGAACTAATCGGGCAACATGTGTGTTAGCTGAAGTACTGACCCCTACCTTGTTCGAACATATGCTGTTTGACCTTAAAACAGCTTACGTGGATTTATCGCAAATGATTTTTTGCTGTAACTCTCCTTACCTAAGAGAAGATAATCTACTATCGATGCATACAGACACAAGTAGTCCAACTTCAATCTTACTGATGGAAATAACACAAACTTGATTAAATAAATGAACAACAAGAACATGAACCTACACTACTAAAACTTTCAGCCAAAGGACTCAATCTTCAAGAATCTTCGATAAGGTTCAGATCGACAATCAGAAACTCTGTAAATTACTACCATGTACTGATCCGGTCACTCCTAAACTTCACCTTCGGAAATCTATATTTACCACGACACCGAAAGTTAGTAACTACAACACATATCTAATCTACCTAGGTCAATGGAACTACGTAATAGGGACCAACCTTCCTTTCTTATTGCTTTATCTTCGTCCGTTGAATAACTGCACAAAACGCTAGTGATTATACTACGGTAAATAATTACTACCTACATATTTCCCAAACACAGAAGTCTGTTAGAAACAGTCTGACTGGTACTATCAACTGCTAATGAATATTTAGTCCATGGTTTCATCATTTTTAGATCTTTCGATGTGCTTAGCGGCCAACAGACGAAGTACAGTCATAAATACAGTCTGAAACACGACCCACAATAGGAAATAAACATTCCTACAGAACTCCCAGTGTTTTCAGAGTACATTCTTAATCTACCTAAGTGATATTTCGGTAAATAACTTGTAAGTAAAAAAACTTAAAGTGTATTCATTACAATCTAGAATCCCACTACTTCAGATTTGTTAACTACATACATTAAATTTCATTACTTTTTATATCCAAACACTCAATAGGTATTAATTTATATAAATTCTTCACAGCTGGATAATCCACATACTTAACGTCAGATTCGCAGTCTACTTATGCAGTTATTTAGTATTCCACTTGGTTATTACGGCACAAATGTGGAGCAGTAAGGCCCATAAGAAATGGGCCATATGTAGTAATACAACAACACGTGGGAAAGAGAAGTAAAGCAGCTGGGAGAAGACAGATTAAAATAAGCAAGCATAATAATAAAACACCGCTCGTGATTTCATATTTTTGGAAACTGCGGCATGCCCATCAGTAATTTTGGTTCTAAGAGATATCGTCCGTCACTTTGTTGTCTGAGCAGTCGTTATTACCAGACCACAGAAAACGTCATCCTTTAGACTATGAACAAGCATACAACACATAAAGCTTCCTCCTACAGTTCACATACATGGGTTCCTAAAAGCCTCTCAAAAGCACTTTGCACTCAGAAGGTTCGGCGCACATACAATACTTAAAGGCAAAAACGCCTTGATGATTGGATAGCTTGTATTTCATCGTACAGTAAGACGACATTATCGACACATTCAGGATTAAACAGTTTCTGTGGGCAAGAGATCTATATAGATTGTAGCCTTCAGTATTGTCATCCATGAGAACACAGAAATGGTGCCATTAAGCAGCCGTCCAACTGCCAACTGAGATTAGTGGTAATAGTTGTACCCTTACAATACATAAGGCTTCTTCAACAAATGGTCAGTCTCATACAACTAACAATACCAGCGATTGTGCTTTGGGTCACAAACGTCTTCAAAGGACCACTACTATTCGGTTAATACGAAGCGTGAGTTCTTAAGAAAGGTAGGGACCTTAATATGGGTGACTGTAGTTTTGGATACCGTCTACAGTGACTTATATAACCATTTAAAATGTCCTCCTAGCAACTTCGATAATGTTCATTCTTCGCTGGACTTTTAGTAGTTAACTTATCAGATTGTGCATCTGGATGAAAAATACTCATATTAGCCTATGTTAGTATGTGGAGACGCCGTGAATAAGACCTGAGAAATACTCTGACTTGAGATGTTATCAAACATGGATCAAATGAACCGAATTTTAATAAAGTGGATCAGCTCAAATTGAAAGACCTCACAAAGTACCCAAAATTGGAAATATAAAGAAACTACATTACACGCAAGCCTATGGGAGAAAAATAATTTCATCGAGAATAACGAGAACTTAATAGGTCTGAAAGATCACTAAGTGATCCATTAATTCTAGGAGTCTCGGAGATTCTAGTCCGTTATTCTACGGCTGTCTATGTGGCACAAAATTGCGACCAGAGACTCCATGGAGTGACTATACTAGAAAATAATGAATGTAGATTTCCGCTCATCCAACCAACAAAAGCAATATGAAACATCCTATCATTCGTCTCACAAGAAATCTAACTGGTTACTGACTAGTTATCATTTTCCCCTACTATTTGGATTGCGTCAAATTATATAGCACACCCTTCGACGCCTGCCATACATGCCTTCCAGGACTCTCAAGATAAAAAGCATCCAGCCTGTCTTCGTGGACACTTTTATCAATTATCCCTGCATTCATAAATTACTATCCATTCTGACAAGTGACAAATTAGACTGACGACACTAACCTACAATATGCTGAGTCATAACGACCAGCTGACAAAATCCTCCTATTGACTATCAGCGTTAAACCAAAGACAGTATAAAACTGGAATCCTCACTAATTTATAACGACACTAGAAAATCCTGGTCTCTTGCAGCCGAGAAGCATTAAGCGACGTCCCAAAACCTTACACTGCCACCGTTTTCATTTTTACCTAACTGATTGAATGATACACGTAATCACCCACAAACCATAACCGTTTACATTTATCCTCTTAAAAACGAATACCTTAGGGAGATTTCAGGGTTTCAAGCTGAAATGTTAAAATGGCTTCCAAAACCACCAGATGAAGGGTGACATGGAAGCAAGTAACAGTTACATTGAAGTTTCGCACGAGCACGAAGTTCGACCAGTAAATAAAAGCACATCCAAGACTTCAGATCTCGACAAAACACACAAAATTAAATCCATTCTACGTCCCGAAAATTACTATATTAGAAACATCCCGCTAAAAGTATATAGAATCTACTAACAATATCGTTAGATTTCTCCCTTTCATAAGCTTTAAGATATCAGCCACAGAAAAACATTCTTTATTCAGCTGGTTCCGGGATTTTGATTTCATGTTCTATATGTAATCCAAGGGATTTACTGATTGTATCAGTTAACGCAGTTTTACCATCGCCCCAAGGTAATCTCTGAAAACAAGTTAATCAATAGTTGCTATCTTACGATTATTTCCCTGGGATAAACAACTATGAACTCTTCCTTTCCCTCCATTTCTTTTTCGTGTCTATGCTCATTTTGAAATGCGATATATGTTATTAAAATTCCGACAGGTACTGTAACAATTGACAATGCCTGCGTAGCTATTTGAGTGCCTAAGAAATAAAGAAAACTGTCTTGGCAAACTAACTTTTGCTATGACCAGCATAGCGCATACGCCACAGGGTAGAACACCTGCGGGTTATATGGAGAGGAGAAGCGAATCTGAACATTAGTAACGCCAAACTTAAAAGGCCGCACCGTCTCAGAATTCAAAATCCAATATCGTTTTTACGAGCTAGTATAAACCAATTTGATTTCTTTGTGCTCGCCTCTTGATTGCAAGGTATAGGTTCCTGATCTTTGGTAAACTTCTGCGTAGCTTGTCCCGCCACTAACTGTCGTAGCTTTGGTTGACTCCAAAGAGAGTAGTGCTGGGATTAATTATATGTGGTTTGTAGTATGAGGTGTGTTAAAACTGTTACTACTGTGAATTGAGTTGATCCTTTCGCCAGTTAATCCTCCGGTATCTTCGACAAGAGAAAAGAGATAACAATGGATATAAATAGTGAAGTTATTCAGACTAACAAACAGAAAAAGAAATAAGAAAACGTAACAACAGTCAGCTGAATAAATTTGAAGAATAATATGAATAATATATATAAATAGCAGTAATAATGATAATAATAATTTTAGTTAAAGTTTTCAGGGGAGTAAGACGATAGACAATGTAAAGAAGTAAAACGGCAAGTTTAATTGTCTACCCTTGAATGGTGTATACGACTTTAAGGGGATAGGCCATTTGGATTCAGTCCTTGTGTCGCTGCATGGTTGTCCAGCCTTCGCTTAAAGGCGTCCAAAGACGGTGACATAGCTACATTTGCCGGTAAGGAATTCCAGGGACGACAAACCCGCAGTGAAAAGAAGTGGGAGCGCACCCGGGTCCTTGCCCTCTGGTGAGCTATCCTTCTGGGATTTCCACGTGGGAGCCTATACCTACTCAATGGCAGAACACCTTTGTTTGGGTGATTCTGGTCATTTGTTATTTTGTAGGCAGTAATCAAATCCCCCCTAAGCCGACGGTAACTAAGTGTGAACAGGCCTAATTTCTTCAGCCTTTCATCATATGGTTTGTTTCGGAGACCAACCACTCCTTTTGTTGCCCGTCGTTGGACTCTTTCCAAGAGGTTGGCATCTCTTCTCAGCATTGGGGGTGCAATAATATTATGCACCTCAAGGTGTGGCCTGACGTATGTTTTGTACAACATTAGAAAGAGCTCAGGAGTGAGTGCACCTAACTGTCTATGCGTAAAGTGTATGACCGCATATGCCCTCGCTACATCCCCTGTGTAATTTACGCTTGTGTCCATTTTTTCCGTTAGAACTAGACCTAAGTCGCGTTCCGACGTTGTGCAGGACAAGCTTTCATTGCACAGGGTGTAACTTGCATTCTGCAGTCTACAGGTGCGCAACTTCACTACTTTGCACTTTTTCAAGTTGAAAGTCATGCCACTGGCCACCGCCCAGTCTTCCAGAAGGTTTAGGTCTTCCTGTAGCCTATCTGAGTCCTCCGGACACTTTATCGCCCTCCATATTTTTACGTCGTCAGCGTACAGGAGAGTCGGGCAGCTCAGACGGCGTGGTAGATCATTGATGAAAATCAAAAACATCAGTGGTCCTAGGATAGAACCCTGCGACACTCCTGATGACGATCTGTGCCAAGATGATCGGACTCGGTTAACCTTAGTGCAAAATTGCCTGTCGGCTAGGTAGTCCTTCAACCATGACAGAAGTGGCTCACCTATGCCTGCCTGGCTTATTTTATGTAGGAGAAGGTCATGGTGAACAGTGTCAAATGCCTTCTCAAAGTCTAGGAAGACCACATGGACTGGTACGTTCAAGTCCCAGCATGATGTCCAGTCGTCCCAAGCTGACAGTAGGTTAGTGACGCAGGATCTGCCTTTTCTGAAACCATGTTGGGCTTCATGAGTATATTAGTCCTATCGAAATATTCCCTGATGTGGTCGTCAATAATACTTTCCAGTACTTTTGATACCACTGGGAGTAGAGCTACTGGTCTATAGCTAGCAGCGTTTTGCCTGTCCCCACCCTTGAAGATCGGAGAAAGGATGGCTCTTTTCCACTCCCTTGGCAGGGTCCCCGAATCCATTGAGTGTTGGAACAAGTCGCACAGGGGTCTACAGAGAGCCTCGGCGCACTGTTTCAGAACAGATGGCCTGATGTCATCACAACCTGGGGACTTCCCAGGTATGAGTCGCTGTAGCTTCCTTAGTACTATTGCGGGGTTTATTTGGGGAGTAGTCGCTAGGTCTTCCTCCTCTGAAATAGTGGTGCCACCATTTTGGTCCGTAACTGTAATATCCACATTGCTGTTTAGCTGTTTAGCGAAGGCTGAACTGAATGTTTCAGCCATCTCCAGACTAGTGAGATATTGACCGTTTGGGCCTACTAAGGCGCATGCCCCTTGGTTTGTCGGTTTTCTTTCCGACATGAATCGGTACAAGTTTTTAGGGTTTGATAGGAGTTTTTTAGCAAGGTTAGCCTGGAATGACCTTCTGTCCCTCCTGACACTTGCATTACACCGGTTCCTGAGTTCGAGGTATGCATCATGGTCGGTCTGACTCTTAGATACACGCCACGTAAACCAAGCCTTCCGCTTTGCTTGCGTGCCTCTCTTCAACCATGACGTCTTTCTCTTAGGCTGTGTTGTGACTAAAGGGACGGTATCCGAGATTGCTGTATGGATAATCTTTTTTACCACTTCCCAGTGTTCATCCACAGATAGGTCGTCCCATGCTAAGGGCCAGTCTGCGTCGGACAAGAGCCTCCGCATTTCAGCATAGTCAGCCTTGCTGTAGCACAGACATGGTCGCGTAACATCCCATTGCAAACGCTCACGGAGGACAAGATCGAAACCTATGACTGCATGGTCACTGCTTCCCAGAGGAGTCATGATCTGGACCTTTTCGACGAGTAGCTGGTCACTAGTTAGAATATAATCTAGTTTTGATGACTTTCCACTAGGGCCCCACCTAGTGTCGTCTCCAACATTCTCAGTCAGTCCCGTGTTTCGAATAGTTTGCAGTAGGTTTCGGCCAAATTTTCCCTTAGCACACCCGGAGCCAAGGTTCAGTGATGGAGCATTGAAATCTCCAGCTATGGTGATTTGGTCGTAGCCCAAATCTCGTATTCCTGTGATAGTGCTGAGCAGTAGCTGATTGTGCTCTGCCCCACAGGTGGGAGATCGGTAGATGCCACCCAGTAAGTGCTTGGTGTGGCCTACGGTGAAATGACACCATATGGAGTCTGGGAGTTCGATAAGTGGTGGGTCCGTTGCGCGCACACATTTAAGTTGCCTATCAAAGTATATAGCAACTCCCCCTCCTTCCTTATTATCCCTGTCTCTCCCGACCAGTACCATATCACCTATACTGATTTCATTGTCGGCGATAGTGGGGTTTAGCCACGTTTCAGTAAGAATGATTATTTTCAGTTGAAGGTGTGCTTGGAGATTTCGGAGTTCACCTACTTTTCCTCTCAGCCCCCTCACATTGCTATATAGGCAACTGACAGTGGGTCTAACAACCTCAGAGGGGTAGTTGACGTGAAACCGTCTGCTGGTGGGGGACTTGATGTTGGAACTAGTTGGCCGATTCCGATAGAACCGGCCCGTTGTAGTTTTTTTTTCATGGATTTGGGCAGGATACTTGGGTGACACAGACTATTATTCTCAGAACTGCATCGCTTTAGTGTCACTGAAGCTTGACGACGTATTAAAGCCTCAGTTTGCTGTCTCCTTATAATTCGGGGTCTGCTTTCACAGCATCGGATGTGTCCTCCAATTTTTCCCTTGGTCTCATACCACCGTTGAAGTGCTATGGACAACTGCTCCAGCGAGTTGAATGTGACACTTAGCAGCTTTGGAGAGCTAATCAGTGAGAGGTGAGCGGAGCAAGGTAGTCGGAAAATAGAGATAGCTCCAGAAGCGCTAAGGGCGATCCGAGATGACAGCCATCTTCATTGCTGTACGTCGTGCATGTGTTTTCCACAAGCATTGCCGGTTTCCAGCTCCGGGACACCGTGTACCACCACAGAGATAGAAGGCATCAGTTCCGGTGACTTTCTTGCCATTTATCTGGTAGCCCATGGTCTGTCTTGTCTCACCCTTCTTTTCGCACTTCTGTTCAGGGCTAGTACCTGAGCCATTAATGGTACTTTTTTGGCCTCTTCGGCAGAGTCCAGTGAAACCCTTAATGGGGTTGGCTTCCCCTGAGGCGTGTGGACACCCGTGTATAGCCTGCACAATTTTGCTGAACTAATGTTCAGACCTAATTTATTGCACAGGTTGGACCACTGTTCCTGATCAAACAGGGCCCGTTGTTCAAGCAAGCTATCCTTGCTCACATGTACGTTAAAGAGGATGAGAGAGTTAGACCGACTAACCTCAGACTTAGGTTTGGTCCTCGGCTTCTTGCATTCCTTCGGATCACCAGCAGCATTAGGCTCCATCGGTATCTGGCCAACCTGTTTTGTGTTGCTAAGCTTGCTAGTGGATGCAAGTGGTGCTTTTGTAATTCTGACTTGCCTTGATGTGGATGCAACCTTGTGAAAATTGGCATTTCCAGTCAGTAGGGCTGGTGTGTCCCTCTTACCGCCTTTGACAAGTTTTGGCAGTGTGATGTTAGCCGGTGGGGAGCTGCATGAGACTTTTTGGAACACAAGAGCGGCGTGTTGTTTCTGCTATCCCAGACACGCTTTGTTGAACTATGCCAGGGCGACAAGGTGGACACGTACCAAAACCATGGGCATGGGTTATTTCCCTTAAACTCGTAGTATGCTTTCGGTACCTCTTTGTCACAACGGCAGTCCACCCATCGTTTGCAAAAATTGCATTCAAACGCTGAGTCAGTTTTAGAAATTATGATACTGCACGCCTGACATTCACCTCCTTTCCTTGATGACGCCTTCGGGGTCTTATGACGTCTTGAGCATTTCCTTTTAGGTTTACTTTGTCTGCCAAAACTGGCCTACAGTTGATGCAGCTGTAGTATCCTCTCCCCCTGGTATTGCCTGTGCCGTTTCAGTACTAGGCTGTGGCAATGCAGGCGTAGTATCAGGACAGACGAAGGCTACACGAGTCTTTAGGATCGGTATGCGGTTGAAGTCCCTGGGTTCTTGCCTTCTCTGGCTGAAGCCCTTGTGACTACAGAGTATGGTGTTTTAGTGGCTTTTCTAAGGCCACTTTCGACAACCATATTAGCAATCAGTATGACTTGTGCTTTAAACGAATAAGAGAGCTATATTATCTATCCAAAAGAACAAGAATAAGACTGAAAGAGTACAAGACAAGGAAAAGAAAAGGTTTTCGACTTTACCTAGTACTTTCTGGATGATCGGCTTCATAGCAATCACGTGGTAGAGCAACAAGTCTTGTTTATCTGAACGAGTGAGGAAGATGCTGCTAAAGAAGTAGCACCTGAAGCTTTGGCAGTAGCTCGAGACAGTTGGACTTACCACACAGAGATTTATTATGTAAGTGATCGTTGAATATAATTCACAGGCTAGGGAGATCAGGTTTTCTAAGCGAATAATTCCCAAAATTGGTATTTTCCGGTCATTTTTACGAAACTAAATTGGTTTCTTTGTGCAATAAGTCAAGGTTTCTTGGTCTCCAGTAAAAATCAGCCTTAGTGTATCCGGACATTCGACAGTCGTAGCTTAGATAGACTCCCAAAGGTGGGCTGTAACATCTGGTGTGTTGAGATTGGAGTTGGTCACTTCACCCATAAGTCTACCTGCGGAATCAAAAGGAGAGATAATGATAGGTATAATTGCAGTAGATTGTGTGGACTTGAAAAAAAGTTCAAACTAATGGTTAGATATGTTTGTAACTGGTACATACGTGTATATTTATTTCAATAATGACGATATTAGAGAATGAACAGATGAAATAGCCAGAAAGGTAGGAAGAGGGAGGATGGGAAGTAGTAAAGGACGAGTTTGGGTGAATACCATTAATAGTGTGCAAGTTTTAAAGGTATAGAGCGTTTGGACACAGTCTGTTGGTCTCTGCATGATTGTTCAGCCTCCACTCAAAGCCTTCCACGAAGGCCGCAGCCGCCATTGGCAAGAAAGTCGAAGAACAGAAAAGTGAGAGCGCACTCAAACTTATTATCAGTGGACTATTCATCCTGGACTGCCATGAGGAAACTATCAGGCATTTTATGACGACACACCTTTTGTCAATGTAGTTGAAGATTGAACAATCAATTCATGGTTGTTTGCTTAAACCCAACTCCTCTACATTTTTCGCGGGAGTCATCAATCCACCAGTCATCGTCTCATCGTTCGCTGTTCGCTGGAAGACAGAAATCTACCAGAAGTACCATCGTGATTTATTGTCATAACATTTATTCTTAAACCTTGTGTATAATAACCCTATTGTTGGCTACATATTGGCGTAAGAATAAAGGATTCTCGAGTCGCCGATCTGTGTTCTGGTTTTCGCGTTGGTTAAGACAACTTGTTTCTGAGGGTCTTCCAATGACCACGTGAGGTCCAGCGTAGTAAGAGCTGGACATTGACAGTTTCTGATAATTCTCCTGGAATCATTCGTCTTATTTGTTTTCAATTCGTCTTTGTCCGCGTCTGCACGTCTTCTTTGGACAAGTATTTCGGAAATTTTCTGGATCTTTTTGTCATGATCAATAATACCTTGATCAAAGGAAGTCAAAGCACATTGATTTGATGTTATTAGATGGTTGGAGGAAATTTGTTGAGGTGCTGCACTGGTGTTGCTACAAGAACTATACTGCGCTGTAAGGTTATGCCCCCAAACGAAGGATATACTGGGGCGATGCGTATCCTGCGTCAAAGGTTTGGAAGACCTTCAATGATTGTAAGGAACGTATTCGAGACCGTTAAAGGTAATGGTATTCAATTACGAGATGACTCCAAGGTACTCTCTGAGTTTTTGGATAATCTGATGATTTACAAGAATACGTTGATTTCGATGAATTGCATGAGCGATCCGAACTCAAGTTCCGTCCTAGAGTATTAGCGAGACGCCCACCTACTCGACTACAAAGGAGGTGGGTGAAGATAAGCTCTCGTATAGATGATGAAGGTACTGAGCCAAATTTCGATGATATTCAGAAGCTGGTAAAAGAAAGTGTCAATTAAGCTATGAGCAAGTTTGCCAGTATATTGCATCTCCACACCTAGAATAGAGAAGTCTGGGAGAGAAACGCAATCATTTATGACGAGAGGGACTCAGATAAGTGGACATGGAGAAAACGCTATGGTGTTTAGTGCCATTATGATTGGCAGCATTCCTTGGTATTAGAGCGACTTTATTGCATATCCCCTCAATGACGCTTGTTGCTGTGTTGCTATTGGTTTCAAGTGGCCTTGGTTTTAGGGGAAGATTTAACTGATGTAATATTGCGATTTCGTAGACATAACTCAGGCTCATACGTGAAAAACTATAATCCTGGAATAAAGACAAGTTGTTTAGAAGGTAAAGAGGGCATTATTTTTCAGTTTATTTGTATATATACTATTGTGTATCGAGTTGCACTGAGTTCTTAGTGCATTCATTTTCATTAAGTTCATTTTCATTAAGTGTAGTAATGAAGAATGGAATTTCTTCCACATCAGTGTTATTTAATTGAAGTTTTAATCTTTGTAGGCCCTTGATGGAATAAATTCGGCACGGAGAACTCCTGTGGAAACCGAAAGCACTTTTAGTTTACTAAATCTCACTGACTCCCTGTATAAATTTGATCTGTCAAGTGTTTATGTAAAGTCTGCTGGTGTATTCAGTAAAGTAAAAGTTGTAGTGCTTAACTCCTAGACTTGTTGTAGTCATTGGTATTGCCAGAATACTACTTACTCGTTTTATGCAGCCGAAATATTCAATTCTCACTTTATTGAGGAAATAGTATATTGCCTGCAAAAGTAGTGCGTCAGTTTACGAGTTTCATCAAGCCTATAGAATGTTTTCTGTTCACTGAATACTGTTTACGAATTATCCGAGAATATCCAATATCCAATATCGTTTTTACGAGCTAGTATAAACCAATTTGATTTCTTTGTGCTCGCCTCTTGATTGTGAGGTATAGGTTCTTGATCTTCGGTAAACTTCTGCGTAGCTTGTCCCGCCACTCGACTGTCGTAGCTTTGGTTGACTCCAAAGGGAGTAGTGCTGGGATTAATTATATGTGGTTTGTAGTATGAGGTATGTTAAGACTGTTACTACTGTGATTGGAGTTGATCCTTTCGCCAGTTAGTCCTTCGGTATTGTCGACAAGAGAAAAGAGATAGTAATAATAATAATAATAGTAATAATAATAATAATAGATATAATTAGTGAAGCTATTCAGACTAAGAGACAGAAACGAAAATAGGAAACGTAACAACAGTCAGCTCATGAAGTTTGAAGAATAATATATATATCGGTAATAGTAATAATAATAATAGTAATTATAATATTAATAAGTTGTCAGGAGAGTAAGACGGGAGAGAATGTAAAGAAGTAAAATGACGAGTTTAATTATCTACCCTGATTGGTAAATGCGATTTTAAGGAGATAGGCCATTTGGATGCAGTCCTTGTATAGCTGCATGGTTGTCCAGCCTTCGCTTAAAGGCGTCCAAAGACGGTGCCATAGCTACATCTGCCGGTAAGGAATTCCAGGGACGACAAACCCGCAGTGAAAAGAAGTGGGAGCGCACCCGGGTCCTTGCCCTCTGGTGAGCTATCCTTCTGGGATTTCCACGTGGAAGCCTATACCTACTCAATGGCAGAACACCTTTGTTTGGGTGATTCTGGTCATTTGTTATTTTGTAGGCAGTAATCAAATCCCCCCTAAGCCGACGGTAACTAAGTGTGAACAGGCCTAATTTCTTCAGCCTTTCATCATATGGTTTGTTTCGGAGACCAACCACTCCTTTTGTTGCCCGTCGTTGGACTCTTTCCAAGAGGTTGGCATCTCTTCTCAGCATTGGGGGTGCAATAATATTATGCACCTCAAGGTGTGGCCTGACGTATGTTTTGTACAACATTAGAAAGAGCTCAGGAGTGAGTGCACCTAACTGTCTATGCGTAAAGTGTATGACCGCATATGCCCTCGCTACATCCCCTGTGTAATTTACGCTTGTGTCCATTTTTTCCGTTAGAACTAGACCTAAGTCGCGTTCCGACGTTGTGCAGGACAAGCTTTCATTGCACAGGGTGTAACTTGCATTCTGCAGTCTACAGGTGCGCAACTTCACTACTTTGCACTTTTTCAAGTTGAAAGTCATGCCACTGGCCACCGCCCAGTCTTCCAGAAGGTTTAGGTCTTCCTGTAGCCTATCTGAGTCCTCCGGACACTTTATCGCCCTCCATATTTTTACGTCGTCAGCGTACAGGAGAGTCGGGCAGCTCAGACGGCGTGGTAGATCATTGATGAAAATCAAAAACATCAGTGGTCCTAGGATAGAACCCTGCGACACTCCTGATGACGATCTGTGCCAAGATGATCGGACTCGGTTAACCTTAGTGCAAAATTGCCTGTCGGCTAGGTAGTCCTTCAACCATGACAGAAGTGGCTCACCTATGCCTGCCTGGCTTATTTTATGTAGGAGAAGGTCATGGTGAACAGTGTCAAACGCCTTCTCAAAGTCTAGGAAGACCACATGGACTGGTACGTTCAAGTCCCAGCATGATGTCCAGTCGTCCCAAGCTGACAGTAGGTTAGTGACGCAGGATCTGCCTTTTCTGAAACCATGTTGGGCTTCATGCAGTATATTAGTCCTATCGAAATATTCCCTGATGTGGTCGTCAATAATACTTTCCAGTACTTTTGATACCACTGGGAGTAGAGCTACTGGTCTATAGCTAGCAGCGTTTTGCCTGTCCCCACCCTTGAAGATCGGAGAAAGGATGGCTCTTTTCCACTCCCTTGGCAGGGTCCCCGAATCCATTGAGTGTTGGAACAAGTCGCACAGGGGTCTACAGAGAGCCTCGGCGCACTGTTTCAGAACAGATGGCCTGATGTCATCACAACCTGGGGACTTCCCAGGTATGAGTCTCTGTAGCTTCCTTAGTACTATTGCGGGGTTTATTTGGGGAGTAGTCGCTAGGTCTTCCTCCTCTGAAATAGTGGTGCCACCATTTTGGTCCGTAACTGTAATATCCACATTGCTGTTTAGCTGTTTAGCGAAGGCTGAACTGAATGTTTCAGCCATCTCCAGACTAGTGAGATATTGACCGTTTGGGCCTACTAAGGCGCATGCCCCTTGGTTTGTCGGTTTTCTTTCCGACATGAATCGGTACAAGTTTTTAGGGTTTGATAGGAGTTTTTTAGCAAGGTTAGCCTGGAATGACCTTCTGTCCCTCCTAACTCTTGCATTACACCGGTTCCTGAGTTCGAGGTATGCATCATGGTCGGTCTGACTCTTAGATACACGCCACGTAAACCAAGCCCTCCGCTTTGCTTGCAGAATACGTTGCGTGCCTCTCTTCAACCATGACGTCTTTCTCTTAGGCTGTGTTGTGACTAAAGGGACGGTATCCGAGATTGCTGCATGGATAATCTTTTTTACCACTTCCCAGTGTTCATCCACAGATAGGTCGTCCCATGCTAAGGGCCAGTCTGCGTCGGACAAGAGCCTCCGCATTTCAGCATAGTCAGCCTTGCTGTAGCACAGACATGGTCGCGTAACATCCCATTGCAAACGCTCACGGAGGACAAGATCGAAACCTATGACTGCATGGTCACTGCTTCCCAGAGGAGTCATGATCTGGACCTTTTCGACGAGTAGCTGGTCACTAGTTAGAATATAATCTAGTTTTGATGACTTTCCACTAGGGCCCCACCTAGTGTCGTCTCCAACATTCTCAGTCAGTCCCGTGTTTCGAATAGTTTGCAGTAGGTTTCGGCCAAATTTTCCCTTAGCACACCCGGAGCCAAGGTTCAGTGATGGAGCATTGAAATCTCCAGCTATGGTGATTTGGTCGTAGCCCAAATCTCGTATTCCTGTGATAGTGCTGAGCAGTAGCTGATTGTGCTCTGCCCCACAGGTGGGAGATCGGTAGATGCCACCCAGTAAGTGCTTGGTGTGGCCTACGGTGAAATGACACCATATGGAGTCTGGGAGTTCGATAAGTGGTGGGTCCGTTGCGCGCACACATTTAAGTTGCCTATCAAAGTATATAGCAACTCCCCCTCCTTCCTTATTATCCCTGTCTCTCCTGACCAGTACCATATCACCTATACTGATTTCATTGTCGGCGATAGTGGGGTTTAGCCACGTTTCAGTAAGAATGATTATTTTCAGTTGAAGGTGTGCTTGGAGATTTCGGAGTTCACCTACTTTCCCTCTCAGCCCCCTCACATTGCTATATAGGCAACTGACAGTGAGTCTAACAACCTCAGAGGGGTAGTTGACGTGAAACCGTCTGCTGGTGGGGGACTTGATGTTGGAACTAGTTGGCCGATTCCGATAGAACCGGCCCGTTGTAGTTTTTTTCAATGGATTTAGGCAGGACACTTGGGAGACACAGACTATTATTCTCAGAGCTGCATCGCTCTAGTGTCACCGAAGCTTGGGGTCGTATTAAAGCCTCAGTTTGCTGCCTCCTTATATTTCTGGGTCTGCTTTCACAGCATCGGATGTGTCCTCCAATTTTTCCCTTGGTCTCATACCACCGTTGAAGTGATATGGACAACTGCTCCGGGGAGTTGAATGTGACACACAGCAGCTTTGGAGAGTTAATCAATGTTAGATGAGCGGGACGAGGTAGTCGGAAAATGGAGATGGCTCCAGAAGCGCCAGGGGCCATCTGAGATGACAGCCATCTCCATTGTTGTACGTCGTGCATGTGTTTTTCACAAGCAGTGCCGGTTTCCAGCTCCGGAACACCGTGTACCACCATAGAGGTGGAAGGCATCAGTTCCGGTGACTCCCTCGCCATATTTCTGACGGCCCATGGTCTATCTTGCCGCGCTCTTATGTTAGAACTTCTGTCCAGGGCTAGTACCTGAGCCATTAACAGTACTTTTTCGGCCTCTTCGGCAGAGTCCAGTGTAACCCGTAATGGGGGTGGCTTACCCTGAGGCGTGTGGACACCCCTGTACAGTCTGCACAGTTTTGCTGAACTAATGTTCAGACCTAGTTTGCCACACAGGTTGGACCACTGTTCCTGATCAAACAGGGCCCGTTGTTCGAGCAAGCTATCCGTGCTCACAGGTACGTTAAAGAGGATGAGAGAGTTAGACCGACTACCCTCAGACTTAGGTTTTGCCTTCGGCTTCTTGCAGTCCTTTGCATCATTAGCAACATTAGGCTTCGTCGGTACCTGGACAGCCTTTTTTGTGTTGCCAGGCTTGCTAGTGGATGCAAGTGGTGCCTTTGTAATTTTGCCCTCCCCTGTTGTGGATGGAACCTTGCTAATCTTCACCTTGTGAGAATTGGCATTTCCAGTCAGTAGGGCTGGTGTGTCCTTCTTTAAGTCTTTGACCAGTTTCGGCAGTGCGAGTTTAGCAGGGGGGAGCTGCATGATACTGTGTTGGGGCACAAGAGCATGTTATTTCTGCTATCCGCAGACACGCTTTGTGGGACTATGCCAGGGCGACAAAGTGGACACACGTACCAAAACCATGGGCATGGGTTATTTCTCATAAACTCATAGTATGCTTTCGGTACTTCTTTGTCACAACGGCAGTGCACCCATCGTTTGCAAAAATTACATTCAAACGCTGAATCAGTTTTAGAAACTGTGATGTTGCACGCCTGGCATTCATCCCCTTTCCTTGATGACGCCTTCGAGGTCTTATGACGTCTTGAACGTTTCCTTTTAGGCTTGATGTGTTTCACACACTGGCCTACAGTTGATGCAGGTGTAGAATTCTGTCCTTCTGGTATTGCCTGTGCCGTTTCAGTACTAGACTGTGGCAATGCAGGCGTTGTATCAGGGCAGACTAAAGCTACACGAGTCTTTAGGATCGGTATGCGGGAAGGGGTTGAAATCCCTGGATTTTTTCCTTCCCTGGCTGAAGCCCTTGTGACTACAGAGTACGGTATTCTAGTGGCTTTTTTAAGGCTGCTTTCAACAACCATATTAACAGTCACTATAAATTATGCTATGTACGTCTAAGAGAGCAACAGTTTCTAACCAAAAGAGCAAGAATAAGACTGAAAAAGTGTAAGGCAAGGAAAAGAAAAGGTTTTCGACTTTACCTAGTACTTTCTGAATGATCGGCTTCACGGCAATCACGTGGTAGACCAACAAGTCTTGTTTCTCTGAACGAGTGAGGAAGATGCTGCTACAAAAGTAGCACCTGAAGCTTTGGCAGTAGTTCGAGACAGCTGGACTTACCACACAGAGATTTACTATGTAAGTAATGGTTGAATTAAATTCACCGGCTAGGAAGATCAGGTTTCCCAAACGGATAATTCACAGAATTGGTATTTTCCGGTTGGAGAGGAAAAAGCACGTCGTATTCAAGGAGCGCGCGTGCCGTGTGGGATGTAATACAAAGCTGAATTCTTAAACTGTCATCCTTATAACAGTTCAATTCAATCACACATATAATTATATGATAGTCTGTAATTGACTTCAAAGACTTATCAGGGAATATTCTCATCACCTTACGGTTTGCTGATGATATTGTCCACCTAGACTATGAGAAGTAACCCCTGATGCTGTAAAATATGAAAATAATACCGGTGTTTGATTATAGGTGTCCGCGTTCTATCTCATCAGTTAAGCAGTATAATATGGCGAGTGCTGTTGAGGTTACGCATAAATGTTTAGGTGGGGAGGGTTAGTTAGCCTTCAAGGTAGGGAAGCTGAATAGGTTGAGATGGCTAGAACACGTGCTGGCATACTAAGCCATCGCCTTCCTCCAGGGACAATGCTGACCAGCACATGTTAAGGTTTAAAATGCGTTTGGGTCGGTCAAATGAAAAAGTGATATTGGTTCATAAAATTGTTGACAGTCGGCTGGAAGAAATACCGGAGATGTGACTGCAAATCTTTGGTACTGGTACTGGTGCATTCACTCTGTGTAATCTCACATATCTATTCAACTCATGTTTTTCCTTGTCATTATTTATTCTCCCTCACATTTTCTCTCGTTAAACTTCCATTTAGTTTTATGTCTCTACCTTCGTGTGCTACATGGAATGTGGTAAATTAAACAGGTGGACTTCTCTGCAAACTCATACTGAAAGCTACTCAGAATGACAGTCTGTGCGTAACTAAATGCGAAACATTGATAAATGATCTCCAAAATTTCAACAAATGATAAGTGTAGTTCATAATCTTGTTCTTTGTCAAATGAAAAATTGATACCTTTCGGTAATCTCTTCTTCCACCCGGGACTCGTCTCCTACTTTGCAACTGGATTTGTGCTTTGTCACATTTGTACTTAGTTTTCGGTCATTCAGCATTCGCCGTTGCTGTTGACTCAGCGCCTAGATGACTTTAGTTGAATAAGGTTTCGATCGTGCAAACACGGGTCCTAGGCAGTTGATTGGTTGCATTATCATTTCTCAAATGGAATGCAGCATACTGTATATTAGGGTAAATCTTCCGCCTCGCCTGCTGGAGCTGGTGTTCCTCAGGGTATTGTTATCTCTCTTTTCTTTTTTCTCTCTCGTCTTACATGACCTTTCTCTTTCTAATGAGAGCAACTTCGTCAAATATGCTGGTGATCTGACCGTCTCACTTCCTGTCATGTTACAATGTGACTGCAGCAAACTTAACTGCTTCCTGTCTGTAGTCTAAGGTACGTGGTCTTACGTTAAATCCCTCTAAATGTCAGGCAGCTAACTTTCCCCTCACTCATAAGCGTGAACTGCGAAAACTGTGTCGTTCACAAGATGCTTGTATCAAAGAGGACATTGAAACAGAAACTAAGTCTAACATAAAATACCTTGGAGTAAATCTATCCTCTGGTCTTTCTTGGTCATTCTATATCTTGTCGATTTCTAAGAAAACCTTCAGTCTAGCTTACCATGTTATGTAGTCAAGACAGTCAAGAATCATTCAACCTCTCTTTTTACAACTTGTTAACTCTTGCATTGGTCTTTACTGCTCCCCCTTATTCTTTCCTGAATTACTCAAAAACGACTATGTCGTATTGTGTAGGGTATTAAGGTTGTCATTAGGGCAAGTGGTGTACCATTTCGTCAACTCGTTAATGCATTAGTTAAAAGACATCTAAACTCATGCGAGAAATGGTCTAAATCTATACTGTCTAACCCTCAACACCCCTTCTATTCTCAGCTCTTCCCTTTAATTTCATCTGATGGAACCAGAAGTCGGAATAAAAGATTATGTGATCGTTTTTGGAATTAAGTAATACCAAAAATTGTTGTCGTTTTCATTGCCAGCAGTTCACAGCCTATTGAGTTTACGCAAGTGCAATGCTCATTTCCCACTTTCCTGAGGAGACATCAACTAGGATTCTAGGAAAGTAGTACGTCAGTATGCGAATTTCATGAATCTGTAGACTACATTCCATTCACTTATTACTGAAACTAAACTATGAAGGAACTGATATTTCAAAGAAGGATGTAGTACAAGGCTCATTTCTACAACTGTCGTCCTTATTTTAGTTCACTTTCATCATAAATGTATTAACCGAATTGTCTGTTACTCACTTTAGGCCCTTACCAGGGAACAGTCTTGTCAACTTAGTGTATGCTGATGGTATTGTCCACTTAGGCTGCGAGAAGTGACCATTGAAACTGGAAGATATGAAAAGACTACTGGTTTTTGATCGTAGTGTCTGTACCCTTTCTTCTGTGTTAAGTAGTCTAATATGGTGAGTAATATTGGGGTTAAGCTTAGTGTTAAGTAGAAATGTGATTTCAAACGTTGTTAATGACACAGATGCATTCACTCTGTGTAATCGCACATATCTGAGCAACCCTTATATTTTTTCCATATGACTGTTCGGTTTTCATCACATTTATGTTCATTAGAGTTCCATTTAATTTATTTTTTCCTCTACCTTTGTGTGCTACATGGAACGTGGTAACTTAAGCGGGTGCACTTGTGTGCACGCTTCTATGTTGAAAATCAGTCTGTCAGAATGATCTATAGTCCAGGTATAGTGAAATGTTAAAACGGGGATAAAAATAGGCAAAATGTCAACAAATGGTAATCGTATTTTTCATTTAGTTCTTGTCTAACTGAAAAAGTGATCTTACAATAATTTCTCCTCTTACCCGAGATAACTCTCACACTCTGTCTCGTTATATCTCATTAGTTAGTTAATTTTATCACGTAGCCCAACTGCGAAGTTGAAACACATCTGATGAAATATGTTATGCTTATTACCAACCAAATATAATATTTTTCAAGTGTGGAACGTCACAAATCGAACTGCTACACTTCTGTGCTGAGTTCCATGTTAAAACTCAGTCAGTCAGCTTTGTCACTACAAATGCGTAGTGTCACAACTACCTAGTGTTAATTAGCTTAAACAATTATTCATGCCGTTTCCTAAGTACTCTATGCATTTCCCGATTCCTTAAACTGTCCAGATAAAGTGCACCGAAGAGGAAAACATAAACCAAAAGTCAGTAACATGGACGTAAGAAATGGTGTGAATAGAAGTGAATGAGACGAGTGACCTTTTATCCCTGTAGTACGCTTAAGTAAAATACTCATGTATATGAATGAGGCAAAAAGTTGTGTGACTGACTTGATATGATGATGAGCAATAGTTTGTGCTCAAAACGCCACCAAGTAATATTGCTCTCCAACACTGTGTGATTTACCAAAATAAAATCGTATCCATAATGGAGTTATACTCTACCACAGTGCCCAAGTTTTATGCTTATATCAAAAATACTTATCTTGTGCGTTATGTGTCTCCTAATTGTTTCATTTTTGTCTTCCTCATTGCAGGTTGTCAGTCTCCGTAGACATTCTACCAGATGTCGTCATGCATAGTGTCTGCAAGCAGTCTTTCAATACATCTACCTCCCGCAAAGTTATTGTTACGATGCCTTTAAATCATTTACATTTGGCCGTAATACAATTAGTGTGCTAATATTACTGATGCAATGACATGCAAGACTTGTACATGTTACTGTGAAGCTAGTTTGTAATAACATTCCCTCCATAGTAAATAGAATGCTTGTGATAACAATTCGTCATTATCTTTTCATTGTGTTGATAGTTGCGTATATATTAGAAAAAAGCTAACCTTGTCGTATCAGTTCTCTAAATTACAATCACTAAGTGCCCATACCTCTGCTGAATACCAAGTGCTACTCGTGGCCCATGAAATACTTATTACTGCATTCGTAAATAGCTATCAAACTGTTATTACATGGAGTATTGAGACAGAAGGCGTATGAAATTTAGATATTAGTGTGTATCTGAAGTAAACGACACAATATATATGTGCATGTTTCATTTCAAAACTAGAGAATTTTATAGGGTAATGTAGGAGTGAGCGCAATGAGTTAATAATGTATTCTTTACTGCATCCATCTTGTATGAGTGGAATGCTTCTATTCAATTTTCGGCGAAGCTTCAATATCACCCTACAGGGTTTCTTCAATGCACTCTCATAAGGAATAATACTTGGCACTGAGGAATCCAGCCAAAAGCATTTGTGACACAGTCGAATGACTTTTTCAACTAAAAGCGGTAATACTGATATTAGGTGTGATTTATCTGTAAACTGAGGGACTCTGGTGTAACACAGCACCATATCCCAGCAGGGTATTGTTTGTGTTTTACAGGTACAAGTAGAATTCATGGACTGAGCATTTGTTAAATATGGAGGCGACCCATTGAGTCACTTACACGAAAGGCTGATGAAATGCGATACCTTACACACGCACTTTCAGATGTAGGCATGTGTTACTCCACATGAACTCTGGGCCATATCGAGTAGGCATTCCTTTAAATCTACTCTACCCTGTGCGCTTAATTATTGTTCGTATATGTGATGACTTGGTGCGTTTCCTAGTTTGCCTATAATTACGGAATGTACATTATATTAACGAACACAAATAAATTTTGTGAAAACCAGTGGTGTTCCTTCTCTAGTCTCAATTGATTGACACGATTAAAGGAATAGATTGTAACGTGGTGTTTTCTGTAGCTGCGAAACGTAGATACCTAGTTTCGAATTGACATCATCCGTCTAATCCTATTAACCTATGGGTATGGTTCTTCCTTCATGATAAAACTAGAAGTCAGGAGTAGACTGTCTTTGACAGATCTAGTTTTACGATGTGACTAATTGGTGAGTCACCTGGTGTTGTGGTAGTAAAAAAATAACTCCAAACCTTAGTATTTTCTAGATATGAACAGATTTACTTACTTTGGCGACAATTTAATCTTAGGGATATTAACCTTTACTTAGTAATTTGGATCCGAAAGTAAACGCCATGTTACTAAGTTATTCAAAAGACAGAATGATGAGTGAAACAGTACTCGGATACTTATTCTAACGAAATCGAATAATGATTATCGTTTAGCCTACCAATATGCCGCTTACTTTCAGTCTTAATTCAAAGACAAATTTAATTGCCCAATAAATTAATAGTTTCAGAAGACTGCTCTACTCCTGTCTTTGAAATACTTTACCCGATCGTGTTTTACTTCAAAATATGTGTATACTGGCCAGCTGATGTTGCTTATCCAGTTACACTGTTTTTCAGTTACAATGTCCCATCTATTTCCTATCAAACACAACATCCCTTAAACCATCAACGAGTAAACATCATTTCTAAAAAAATAACCTTAACTATTCGCATGTAAACGATGCTATAAACTTTATCACTTACGTGATGTTTCAAATTCCGATTAATCAGTTTTCCCTTACATGAGCACCTGTTTCAATTTTAACGGATAGTTCTAACCTTTGACTACTGAATTAGTACGTTTCATTATGTACCATCCATACGAAATATAGGTACTGATAATAATTACTGCTAACAGATTTATCACGAGAATGTACTCCATATTGACGACAATATTCCTCAGGGGCGGACGTATTTTCTAAACGCGCTACTCAATACAACACATGACCCTAACCCCATAACTCTGTAGCTCACAACATTCTATGAAGTTAGTAGTGACTATTAACAAGTAGAATGTCTATTTGAGGTATAGAGAATACATTTATTAGTGATTCGACACAAAATACAAAATCAACGGTACTGGAAACCACTTCCTTCAGCAATGAATCCCACGAGGTCACTGGAACTACAGATTATCTAAAAAAGAAAACAAGGGTTCACAGGGTGCATACATGAATATAACTACCAATATAATATTAACGAGACAGCACAGTAAAAATTAATGAAAGTTTATATCAATGTGCGATTACATCAGTCACTATTTTTGACACAAGTGGATATTTAGACGAAGTAATGAGAAGACGTAATTTGTCCGAGTCGTGTAGTGTTGTATTTGTGCAACACATTTTAGACAATCTGGTCACGCATGGACTTGTTATAGGAATACATATGAAATTAATACAGTTAAAAGTTTGGAAAATAAATTTAGGTGGAATTAAAACCACATATTGAAGGTCAAAATAACAATGAAGATTACTAAACCAAATATCTGAGGGACTAGTACATCTACCCTGACTAGTTTCAAAACAAAGTTTAACAAAGGTTTCGTGTGATGACGAATAGTCTTGGAATTCACAAAAGTGGTTTAAACTTCCTAATCACACTTCGGTTCCCACAAACTTTAGAATGCAATCCAAACACGTTTTACAGATAGGTTTAAAGAATGTGCAAACGCCAGTTTTATGACCTGTCCCTATAATATGTTTCGAAATAGAGGAGCTGGGACCCCATTAATAACTTCTGAAGATTCTGTTGCTTCTGGAGGCATTTAGGAATATGATGCGTAGCCCTTACTTGCAAAAATCGATGAGCCTTCCCTAAATGGATATAGCAACCACTTCTAAACCTTACGTCCATAGCTTTAAGAGATGTCGGACACTACTTCTACGTGGTTTTAAAATAATTTGGTGAATTAACTTCGAACAAGCGCGAATGTGGCGTCAGGACAATGACAAAAATCGGAAGTTTATGAAACCAAACTCACTAGTAGGAAAAAGTGACGCACACGTCAGATGTCTTTACGTACCTGATCACGAGGATGGTATTGAAATCCACCAAATTACTAAAATGTTGCAGTGTGCATTTAACTCACTTAAAAACTTCGGCAGAAAACAGTGAATGTTATAAGTGATCGTAAAACATATTGCAATTTCTGCCCATTTGTGAACACTAATTTTCGCTTGTATCTATGCATTCTATTGACTTTCCTCTATCAAAACAACACACAGAAGTGCGGGAGGATGCAGGAATTCGATATCAACCATATTCTTTGGTTCCTGCAGCAGTAATAGGTACTGCACAATAGCTGATAGGGAAATTTGAGATCGAGTACAAGTTTCCGCCAATCTGCAAAGAAATTTATCGAATGACAGTCGTTGAAATGTACGCGAAGCTTACTCGGTATGCCAAAAATCACTGCATGAACCATGTATTTAAGCGTCCTGTCACACAAGCAATCAGCAAATGCTCAAGAACAATATCGAACAATAATTTTCATATAAATTCATCCAACAAGAGCAAAATAAGCAGCGAAATAGCGTCTACTACGTTTGCTGGACGACTAGCCACAACTCGAATCAACGAAACCGCGCAAATGCCGTCAAGGTTAAGCCAAAGGCGCCACTTCAAACAGGGGATATGCTTTATCGACGCCCTGGTATTATGATCTGTAATTTTAGCTTGACTGCGATACATTCACTTGGCGAACATCATGTCCATGCAGAAATTACAAAAGATTTAATAATACACATACGATTATGGTTTCAATATGAAGTCTCCAAGCCAAATGTACCAAAATAGGGGCATACACTTGTCACAGCTACATTCATACACCACTAAAGTGGAAAATCTACTAGTCCTTAGTGAACTTACTATGCAAATATTGTAAAGTAGTTCCTGTGTTTTAATTTTTTCTGTACTGAGAGGAGAAGCAAAGCATTCACAACCTTTTAGTTCATGTGGACCTACAATGTACTGGAACTAGATGAGCAATGGTATTTATACTAATAAAATGGGAAAAAAGTCTTCTCTGTCTTCCGAACAACTTATCCCTATTCCAACTAGAACAATAACATTTCTTCAAGTATGAACCTGAGATTTGTTTCTGAAATCGGAACCTTCCAGTAATATTGACTTTCCACAAAACAAAGGCGGTTAGAGAAACAAGTTTTTAGCCCTGCTACAAACTATTCATAAAGCTCATGCAGTGGTTCTTAAAATGAGAAACAGACCGTCTTAAGTAAGTGAAAATAAAATAATGCTGAAACTGCGCTGTAAATACGAACAACTACCAAATCTTATAAAAGAATGACCATCGAACAAAAAAAATATTCTTTTAGATAACTTCTTCATCAGGAGCCGCCATTAAGTATACTTAATGAATGAACTAGTGTTATTAACATTTAAATAACATCGAATCAATAACAACGCCAATGAATTACGGTTAGATAGCATCAACACAAAAATAAACCGAATGTCAGAATATTAGGAAACATATTAGTATGAATTTGCGAATTTATATTCTATACTGAAGACCAGGGCAGTAGTAGTGGCTGAACTTGCTTTTTTTGTACACATACATCAATTAAGTCGATAACATTTCATTGAATGGGCAAAATATACTAGCATGATTTCATGAAAATTAAAAAATATACGTTTAGATTTTAGACCTACTGGTTTATTTGATTCATTACATTGTTCATGCATACTTATCAAGAGACATTTTCCGATACAAGTGCGGGAAATGTAATGCCTATGATATTGTGTAAGTCAGAACATTTTTAATGTGAAATAACATTTGGGAAGCATACAAAAATATAAGTGGTCAGTAAATCACGATGACGATGATTTAGGAGGATACAGTTAGCGGGAATATACAACAAAGCTACTTGCCTCTAGTTAGCGCCTAGCAGTCATTTAACAAGATGTAATTTCAGTTGGTATTGGGCTCCAAAGAAGGCAACACTAAATAGTGGGAAAGTTTGTGGCAGCGGCTTGTCTGTGGGTAGCAACCTTTTGAAGGCAGTCGTAGTATCCCAATCATTATGGGCTTTTTATTTATCAATGTTATAGATGAGTTACCGTAGAGTTAAATAGTAGCTTTTCAAGATGAGCAAACTTACTTATCACCGATGGAATCGACCCAGCCAGCTTAAAGGAAGAGAAGCAGAGATCACCATCCATTTCGAAGACAAAAATATAAAAAGACAGCTTGCTGATTGTTCTTCTGCTGTATTTCATCACTAATATATTCTCTCCGTACCTGGCTTCTCAACCTTGGTCTGGTTCCACACTAGATCAGTTAAGAGTTATTTCAAATGGATAGCCATTCCATAACTTTTTTAAGCTTTTGTCACCACATTAACAAGTATTGAGCCACCCTTTGTTATTTGAAATATAAAGACGGTGCTGGCTGGACTTATTTATCACGTACTGTTGAATTCCGCTTGGAAATTTTTTTTGCCAATAATTTTTAATAAAATTGTGTTATATGTTATCTAGATTGAGGGAAATTCCCATTTTTTGTTGGTTATGTTGGTGTCCGCGTCATGTGATCTGACTGCGACACACTTTCAGCATATTGGTTGTAATGATTAGTGTTTCAGGCGGACTGTATCAAAATACCGGTGTAATAAGGAAGATAGGATAGTTAGAGCATGCCACATGTAGGCATAATGCTTAAGAGCTAGTTATGCAAATCAAGGTAAACGCTTGTACGGTACATTCATTATTTACAAAACTAACTCGTATGTAAGAGCTATGGTTTGGTCAGTTATACAACGTTTAATACATTTAGACACAACTAACCTACGATGCTTACTTCTATGACGCATTACCTAAAGCTACGTAGTTACCTTAAAGTGACTTCCGCTGAAGGTAACCTCCTATAGCTACTACCTTAGTGTGCAACTTAACGTTATCTTTGAATAACGTTCAAAGGTATCCACCCTATCACCTCAAACGATTCACTATTTGCAGTCATTTAATAAGTAAAAATAAATTTACCGATGGCAGCTCGCTTATGATTTCTAGATATCATAATGTACCATGAGGAAAACACTATATCCGCGTGGTTATAACAGTCAGATGCGCAAAATTAGTCCGAGACACAACAACCACGATTCTCAGTCATAGAACATCCTACTTCGCTACCTAATCGTATAATCGTATCAACGGATGTTTTGCCAAAGAAAAGAAGACTACTGGTTCAAGGAAAATTTATTTAGTTTTTTAAATCATGGAAATCCATGTTTACAGTCACGGAAAAATCACAACTTCGAGGAAACCACCGATCATAAATTACAACCCGAAACGTTATTCTTCTTAATTAATGTCTTACCTTGAACTGGGATAGTTCGTACACTCACCAGATCATCGTATTTTATCCGCTTTGCAGCACATCGAATGGATGTTAACACTGGCTCTATTACGGGCAGTCCTAGTTCATGTATTTGGATCTAGTACATTAAGCAATAATAAGCATAAGTAACACTAACCCTTAAGGGTTTAGTTTCTTTCAGTTCCCCAAAATACACACAAGCACAACAGAGTCATGCTTTTCATGCTGCTCAACCTTGTATGACTTAGATCCCCTTACAACATATGTCTTTCTAGATGATAGCAGACACACTGATGGTATATTCACATTCTCAAAAAGCTTCAAAGCTTCTTCAACTTAAACCCCGGTTCTTAATTCTCCAGGATTATGTTCTTTGAAAACCTTGCTAATATCAACTTTGATCGTACTGTGCTCACCAGACTTACTGGTAAATTGTTGCATGCTGTAGACATAAACGTGAAAGACATTAGTTTTCCAGATTTCTACATGTTAAATAACTAAATGAGCCAGCAACAAAACCTGCAATCAACAAATGGATTGGAAACAACTGCTTCTACCAGCCAAACATCTTCATATGCATGATTTCCAAAACTTCTACACAGTACCAACTCATTAGCAGCTGAAAACCAACTAAAACACTGAAAGCCGCATAAATGCAAGATATGAAACAATTACACCGAAATGAATGCACTGACCTGGTAGTGAAAACTTTCGAAATTAAAGAAATAATTCATTTTAACAGCAACGGAAACGAAAAATGAGGTGAAACGCAACATTTGTGAACAATACGCAACAAGATAAGCCGTGTATAACGACAGGATAAACGGAACAACAAACGTGTACACGAACAGCTACGGAACTGCAACCCAACATGGCCGACTAACTTGAACGAAAATAACCTTTAAGCGTCCCACTCCACCAATGACCTTGATAAGTTACGGATAATTTCAGTCACGGTACTCTGTTTCCCAGAGCGTGTTGTGGTTAGGGCGGTGCTTTCGACTGTTCAAGGTCAAATGGTTGGACAGTAGAGATGATTCTTTTGTGATAAAAGCTCCCACTATCAACTAGGATATTTAAAATCCCGCTATGAGTAATAACTCGGCGGTTCGCTGCAGTAAGCTGTGTAGTTGTAGATGGCAAACGAAGGTGGTTTGGTGTCTGCAGCTGTTGTGCTACTTCATATCTTATTTACCTGGAACGGATTCTTACTTCTGTATAATTGGAGGTTACCTACTCCCACCTCACTTCAGACTATGGACTCTGCTCACATTTTCATTTTACAACTACTCACTTACGTTTCTTATTCTGGATATGTTGACTGTGTATCTCATGGACAAGTTGTTGTCCAATCCGTATAATTGGGTTGAGTTACTTAGGTTTAGTGTTTTGGTTAATCTTTCATCAGCTATCTGCGTCACTACATTTTATCTATTAGTCTCTCTTGTTATTTTCGATAAGAATATTTTGTATTCATATTCCATTTGTGGCCTCATCGGACTCTTGGGTGGAGTCACTGTACTTGGTCGTCAGATGTTATCTGATAAGTTAGTTGTCGATTTCCCTCTTGGTAAGGTACGGTATAAGCACATACCATTTGTGTGCACTTTGTTTTTTGCTGTTTTGTTCGGTACTGGATTCTGTGGAGGTGTCCCCTTATCAATTTTTGTAACTGGAATCTTTATTGCTTGGATGTACTTACGCTTCTTTCAAAGACACAGTAATGGTCTACATGGGGATGTGAACGACAGTTTCACATTTGCTGGGTAAGTTCGTCCTTATGTATTTCTTATCATCCAGCTTCTTTCCAAACCACCTAGGACCACCCGTCTCTGTGATATCTAGCGCAGTATTCAACGTCCTAGTTCGTTTTCGTGTATGTAAACCTCCACCTCCGAAGAATCTATCTATTCCTCCTTCAGTCGTCTCATTTACAGTGGATATACACGACACTACTCATGCAGCCAGCAGGTATAGTTCATCATTTTCCATTATTCCTTTGCTGTTGATTATGGTCATACTAAGAAACATGTTATTAAAATATTAATTTAATTGAGGGACAATTACAGTTGTAACAGAAAGCTGTTTGGTTAAAAAGTACTGTTAGAGAATATATCAGTCTGTTTTTTCTTATCCCATTACATTCATCTGAAATTGTAACGATCGCAACTCAGACCTTTTCTCTATATCTATCTTTATTTAATCCAACATAATGGTCTTCAAGATGTTAGGAAGCGTTTTAGAGTACCTTTTATAGTAGGTAGCAAAGTTGCCGAAATGGAGCTCTTCGAAGGTAGCAAATTTAGTGGCTTTTATCGACTCACTCGTCATACCAACCACTCCTGCCTTCGTAGAATTGTGTGCACTGAGTGCTATCAACGTACAAGTAATTCTAAAGTCTGACAGCATGCGACCGGACAAGGTGGAGATGCGTGTTTTGATCAATTGCGAACATGCCGAAATTCTCCCTTGTCTTTCACAAAGTAATATAAAGTAATAAACCATCCTCTGAATGTTCTTGATAAGTGTGTTTACCTGTTTTCTGATACCGTGGCTCATTTGTTCTGTTCCTATTTCCCATACATTGTTTTGCTATCTTCGTATATTTCATCTATCGGTGTCCATATTGCACCAAGCTTGAGTTTAAATAATACCTTTGTGGTGATTATTTGCCTGTTATATATATATATATATATATATATATATATATATATATATATATATGTATAATTGAGATAATCTTTCATATATCTTTGTCGTTAAACAAATTGTTTTTCTCTAAATTTGTGCAAACTATTGGAAACTTTGCAAACTACTTACATTGAAATTTCCAGTTGGTTCTGATATGAAATCCTTTATATGATCATTGTAGTATTTGAAGAAACCGTAAATAAATAGCTTATTCAGATTATTAACCGCCGTGGTTATTGACATAATGTTTGCATGTGTAGATATATTATCGTTACTTTTTCATTAATTTCTCCACTTATCTAAAATTACAATAGGTATCTTTCAACTCCAAGCATTGTAAACACTTGCAGCAGTCAGTCTGTACCAAAATCTGCTCTTACTCATTCACCTCCAAGTTTTCCAAGTGAATATACACGTTCCATACCAACTGGTGGTACTCCATTACCACCTATCCCACCTCCAATTTCTGTTTCAAATGAGGCTTTATCATCATGATACTGTATATCATTCCCTTGCACAATCAATTTGCATCCTGTGATATATAAACGTTTGCCCTTTTTTAGTTGGCTTTTGTATCCTTATTTACTTATCATTAATTCTCTAGTGAACAAATGAAGAGCACCCTTGTTATGTATGTAATGAATATATGTATGAGTCTTTTCTGTATAATCTCATATTTTATTCTGCGTGTGAATTTTTCATGGCTGTGAATTCTGCAATAAAGAATAAAAAAAATAAATTTACGTCGTCAAAGTCTTGTATTTTCTATCTGTCAACGTGTATAATCTCTAAGCATACTTCGGTATACAGTAATTGATTTATACGGGCTTTCGTTCTTCAGTTGTCGAATAAGTCTTTCTTCTGTTAAGCTTTTGAAAATTCGAATGTTATATTTTGCGCTAGAGATGTAGCTTGGTCTATTTTAGTAAGCTATGCATTATTACTGAGTTAATTTTACTCTCTAGAATACATCGTTTCTAATAAGTGAGTTCTTGAAAATGCTGAATTGAAAACATTGTTCACTTCTATGAGGTTTTATTATTAGTTTTCTTTTGAAGCAAAATTACCTAATAATTTGAAGCTGGGCTGTGAAGGTTAGATAATCTAAGGTCGTTTTGTCAATTAGAGTAGACGTATCTTCGGAAGATGAACCCATATGGTGAAATGCATTAATATTAGACAGAGTTCTTGAAAAGTCGTAAACTTTGTTCAATTATAAAATATTCTATGTGTTAGGAAGAAATCTACAATGATTAAACAGTTCCGTCTTATTCCTTTGTGTCTCCGAAGCGCATACACCGATGTGAATCCAGACATTGATGATCGTAACAACCTCTTGCTGGCTCCGAAAGCTATTTAAATCGATATACTCTACTCTCTTATTTGACAAACTTCTTCTGAAACTTATTTAGTCACCTAATTACACGAACTTTTTTATCATGTCTCATAGTTCTTTTGCTAGAGTGAATGCACACTGTTACGAAGGTGACTGAGTCTTAGAACGATGAGTGATGCTTGAATCTTGAAAAGACAAACGAACCAAGAATTTAGGCGTTATTTATTTAACAATGAAGCCGGAATAGCTTAAACGTATAAAGGGGAAAAAGAGAGTTAATAGCGGTAGAGATATGAATATGATTAGATACGTATTATAAGAAAAGTTCACAACACACACCTTTAGATCTTGTTAATTACTTTGCGATTAGATGATACAAAGCACACACTATGTGGACACTGATTACGTACAAGTTATATATCTTGTACATTGTTTCGTAGTAAGACGATGTGATGTGCACATTATTGGTGGGATAATCTCCCTGTAGTTAGAAGATCCATATCAACACCAGACTTACTCTTGAGAACTGTCTCTAGAATGTTTCCGAAGACTAAATTGAAAAATGATAATCAAGATTTGACTAACTGAGTTTCAGCTTAGAAATTAGCGCTGAAGTTCAACTCGCCACACTCTATAGCATACAAAGGTAGACAAAATGAAGGAAAACAAAATTCAAAGAAGTATTATAAACAGGAATATAAGCAGGAAAGAATAATAACACAGAAAAACATGAAGGTTCAGTGGATATGGGTGACCATATAGGTTGAGTGCATCTGCATCAGTGAAAAGGATACTTAATCGTAACACTAACAGCCAGTCTGCAGCCATTGGTTTTCATTGTGTTTTTCCGAACAAGCGAGAGGAAAATGTTCAAGGGTGTAAAAAAACATAGTCTGATGAGAGCTGTCTACAAGCCAAAATCGTAGACAAGAATTTACATCAATGTTCACGTCCCGAATCAGGGTCATGAGAAAGACTATAACCAAGCTTAACCTTGAGAAAATCACAGCGGAGTTAGAGTGTGGAAATATGATTCACAGATATATTAATTGGTTTTCTGAGAAACGACCACAGAGATGACAATAACTTTCAGCAAGAAAACAACCAATCAGTGGAGGTTGCTTTACCACTAATAATCATGCACATAAAAATCTATAAATACCTCTTGATTTCCTCAACAGATGATCTGTTGCCTGGCGCTTGTCTTCTGTCGTTACAATAGTACAACAATAGCTGTTACTGTTATCATAAGTTGTACAATTCGATTATAAGTGAAATGAATATTTTACGATTGATTATACGCAAACCTTGCACAGCTTATAAAACTGCAACGTTTGTCCGACTTTAATTAGTAAACTAATGTAGAAGTGAATAATGAACGTTGGAATATACGTATATATCCACCAAGCTGCCGGTGGCATTGTATTTATCTCGAATTGCAGAGATCGGAATTCATAAGCCTTTCAGTCGGTGACTGAATGGTCTATGAGCTTGCCTTGTAACCAGAAGGTCCTGGGTTCTAATTCCAGCGACTGCATACTAACGAAGAGTCCCAAACTAAGACTAAACAACTGTTCAGCACTCCGAGGTTTTCAAATGGCTTCTAAATGATATTGACTCGTGACCAGACCTGTAACCGATCAAATCCATGAGAAATAACACTTGTTTATATATATATATATATATATATATATATATATATATATAGGTGGAGAAAGAGATCGTTGGAATAATTATTAATTTTCTACAGATGAATTAGTGTTAAAGCTCGAGCAGATTTAAAAAGTCAGTTTATTATATCCAATCAAACTATTTTTTTTCAATTTTTGATTATAGCTTGAAACCACGCGGTATTTTTGGTACAAGTATAGAATTTTCAGCATATGATATCGGTAGCCCAAATTTTACAGGCCGACCATAGATATCTAGTGTGCGTCGGCAGGGGATCGAACCCCGGACCATGCGCATGGTCGGTGAGAGTCCTAACCGCTGTGCTACCGACGCACAGTAGCATGGTTTTAGGTGGTAAAGTTGACGAGGACATTGGAATTCCTGGTATAGTTTATTCCCTTTTCAAAAGTTAATTATTAGAGATTTTTAGAACAGTTTACCAAGGCTAACCGTACCGTTTTCAGTTAATCTACTCTTTTTTCTAGCAGTTCATATTTCCAATGAAGTACTTCTAAGTATCGATGAACTGCACCTCTTATTTATAACCTACAACAAATAATGAAACCGAGTCACTTCTTTAGTATATTTTAAAGTTGTCTTCCTAAATTAGTGGTTCATTATGTCTTATGAATCACTGGTACATGTTGTACCTATTCATAATCACCAACTTACTTACGCTTATAAGTACTAAATAATGACTCTTTGAAACGGTTTGTCTTAAACTATTATAAAAGGTTCACTGAGTTTCATTTCAAGAAATTATAGGTAATTCGCTGAAGGTATAATGATTCTGTCTATGTCCAGTTCTCTTTAATTTTTGTAGTTACCCATTGATGAAAAGTACCCTAACGATATGAAACAGCTTTTCATTCCATCTTAGTTCTTTGTGTTCATGTAGCTGAAAGTAACTTATAGAAGCAACTCGTATGATATTATCAATACAATATTGTTAACTGCAATGCTATCAGCTGACCTTATTAGGGGCAACAAATTGTGCTAGAAAAATCGCTTAGTAAAATTTTTGATTTTTAAATATGCTTATATCCACACATTTAGTGCGTTTGTGAAATAAAAAGTCATATCAACTCGTCTGTTTGGTTGCTGATCTATGGCATAGAGTGATGTGATTAATTATTCTACTGGTTGTTTGCATTCAGCTAACGATGACTGATTAGACTTTTTGTTAATACTGTATGTCTGAATTTCGGTTATTATGATAATAAACAACTACTGTTAAAAATCACCTTGTCCAAAGGTTATCTAGCTTACATGTTGTAGGTAGTACTTAGTGAGAAAACTACTTCTTAATGCAATTACACAACAGTCCAAAGACTATATTTCACTGCTACTTATCTTGTATGGGATTAGACTCTGCTACAGTGTTCAAGTTTCGCACTTATAGATTTACAACTGCATGTATCAAAACAAGATTGTCGTGGAACAATACAATGATCCAATAAATTGAACTCAAACCAGTAATCCTTAAATGTACAATGAATGCAGACATTGTCTTCAACAATTCATATTACCGACAATTACATGTGATCAATGATAAACTTCATTTTAGCTGATTTCTTCCTTCCAAGACTTGAGAAGCGACTATTGAAAGATTAATACATATGTAAAACTCGATCATTTTGGTAGTATGTAATTCCATACTAATTTGTCTATTAGATACATCACACAGCGGATGACGTTTTGAACACAAATTATTATTCATAATCATATCAATTATAATCACACGACTTAGAGTTTTATAGTTTTCTTTATTCTCTCCTATTTGTCGTGGTGGTAGCAGGATTTTCCAGATGTTGAATCACACCTATTACCCGTATTTGCAGTTGATTCGATAAACAAAACTTCTGTCATCAACCTTCCCCTCCATCCTATTACATAAGATTTTGAAACTGTCATCTAATCCCATGCTACTGTATGGTTGTGTTTTGTGTAATTAGATGTAGTATTATGGCTGAACTATTCTCTAGATTTCTTATCTTATTCGAGTCAACTAATCTAGATTTTGCTAGGATTTTACGCTCTGCTAGTCTAAATGACCCTGTTCTACTACTTTCACCTATGTATTTGACCAGAGACATTGACATCACGGATGAAACCATTATTTACTAGGTTACGATTTAATCAGAACTTGTCAAATGAAATTTTGTTCCGGGTATTAGTCAGTAGTATTCCTAGAACGTGCACATCTCAAAGTTCTATTTGTCATTTTCCAGTAGCCGAATAATTGAGACTCAACCTAAAGATGAGCTATATAGTTTAGACACATCTATCTATGGGTATTTTTCAATTCAACTGCTCCTGCGAAGACAGTTATTTTGGGTGTACTATTAGACAACTTAGTCAGTGTGTCACTGAGTAACACTTGTGTTTTAATAACTCAGTTTATTTACTTCTCTTACAATTTAGCGTTACATAGTCTGACCGTTTGTTTTTCCTAGCCTTTATCTGTTACGTCTCTCAAGTTGTTTTTCATTATTCCTACCATCACAGTTGCATCTTTATTATTATTATTATTATTATTATTATTATTATTAGTAGTAGTAGTATGACTAACTGCACAATTCAGAGGCACAGTCTTATCATCCTACTGACAGATCATTATGACTGGTTCACATTTAATATTTATTTGTAAAGTTATGCATATTGGAGTAAACCCTGATGAGATCTAATTGAAAACGGTGTTGTTTGTTTACACGTGTTCTTCTAAATTTTACGACAACAATATTTAATATTTTGAAGTTTCTACATCATGCTGGTTACAGCTGAATTTGTAAAAATCGGCCATCCACTTCATATGAAGTCCAATAAAAATTGTTGTAAGTATGCATTGAATGTATGCTAAATTCACTTCTTCACCATTGTCGTTCATTTCACCAAGGGCCTCGAGACTCATAGTGAGTTCTCTTCCTGTATTGTCTCCTCCCAGCTTCGCATTCATATCACCCATCAGGATTTTGATATCGCCATTTGGGACGTTGTCCATTACTGTTTGTAGTTGTCTGTAGAACGCCTCCTTCTTTTCTTGTTCTGAGACGTTTGTAGGCGCATAGCATTGAATGATTGTAACCTTCCTTTCTTTTGAGTTGAACCTGGCTGTCATTATCTTGGAGGAGATTGGTTACCACTGCATGAGAGCTTAGGCTGCTGTTGGTGACATCATGATGGCCACTCCCTCGTTGTGCTCGTGATTGTCCTCTGGATGACCGGAATAGATTATTGTCTCTCCAGTTGGTAGTTGGCACCTACCACATCCGTTCCATCTGCTCTCGCAGATTCCCAGCACTTCTATTTTATATCTTCTCATTTTTCCGGTTACCTGAACAGCCTTTTCAGTTTCGTACATTGTACGAACATTCCACATCCCCATCTTAATTTTTGCTTTCATCGCGGGTCAGGCCTTCGAGGGGAACCCGAAAGGGAAGCGGCGATTGGGACGTCCAAGGGTGACATGGAGGAGATCGTGTGAAGAGGAGTTGAAACAGTATGGACTAACATGGATGCAGGTGAAAAGTACAGCAGATGACAGAAGCAGGTGGAGACGTGCAGTTGAAGCCCTATGTTCCACTAGGAACCCAAGGGAACAATAGTAATAATAAATAATAAAATTCACTTCTTAGTAAAGTAACACTGAAGTTGACGTCGAAACTGCTGTTGAACGATATACCTAGGAAAATGTAATCTTTGTGAGATATAAAATTAGCAACGACCTGATGACAAGGTATAACAATTCTTTTTGTTCACCAACTTATCTATTTTGTTAATATTATAACTTA